>MU150319.1:3499-32047 GCA_015584075.1 Collybia nuda
TGTTTGCGCGGTTTGAGGAACGATTTCGGTGAAACCGCGTAATTCGGGGTGTAGGTGTGTTTTGGAAAACCTGTCAGTAAAGCGATGACAAGTGGTTGTGAATGCGCTACAGTCCAGTGCGTCGTCGCGCTTCTCCGGAGAGATCCTGTGAAAAAATATAGTTGGATCACTCAAGAGAAAGATCATCCGCGATTTTGGAATCGGTTCCGAAGGCCCGCAACGTGCAGGTTCTTAATTACTAGATATTCACGATGCTTTGCTTATCTCTAACAAAATAATTTCTGGACTTTGCATAACCCCGCAATGGAATTCAGCGCATCAGGACACATCACATGATAAATATTATGTCAAAACTTCTGAAACAAACTGGAAGCAGTTGCCTGTCTGTTTTTGATAACTACCAACATCATGATTCCAATCTTTCCTGCTCACCCGCCGAATCTCGCTATGTTTTAGGATGTACCCTCACGACCAAGTTTATGATTTTCGAGCAACCCGTAGACCCCCCTTCCCTGCAACACAATTATTCGAAGGGCAGAAGTCATGGTTGCATGTACCTTTTTGGCGCAGTGGTGATATTACAGGTCAAGCCGATCACCTGATCATTCTGCGCACCCGCCGCGTTCTCACCGCCTTCACCGTATTATTTCGCTTCCCCTCACACCATACCCCCTGGGTAAGGTATCAAAGATGGAATTTTTACCATCAAGTGAAGTCCTAGCTCCAAAGATCGGGGTTGCATGTAAAAACTCATCGCACTAGGAAACCTCGATCCTAGTACAAGGCCGAATTTGGCTAGCGTTCCTATTGAAATCTTTTAATAGTCCTCGAACAGTTTCTGTTGAACAGAAAAATTAATTTGTTGTTGTCGTAGGGTCCGATGTTATTTGATATCGTTTATAGCAACCTCCTGGACTCAGCCTGCCTTGGAATCGAGCCTGGGTCCAAGACGGATGGTATGTTGCGTCTTACGCTACTGACACCAATATCAGGAATGGGAGACTGTAACATATTATTCACTGAGGAAGGCATCACATAGTCCGTCGTTACAAACAATTAAAGTAACTTCGGACGTCTGTGGCCCGAGCCTCATAATTTAGACTAGCAGGTTCAAACTGATTTCATCCTCCCGAAAAAGATTCAATTCTGTCTCACAGCTTTCCAAGCCACTATCTTTACTTTGCTGTAGGGCATCCGACTCCCGATAGCTGATGATCAATACTCTATTAGATAAAAGGACGTCCGTAATGACAACCGAACGCACCCCAACCTGCCAACATTTTCTCTTACAGAAATGGCCAGCGCGACAACTCCAATCCCAAGCGACGTCTTCCGTTGGTACGGTCCTTTCCAGTATATACATAGAGTATTCTAATCGACCAATGCAGGACCTGCCCTTTGGTATGTATTCAACACAAATACTATTTTTCTTTGCTGAAAAGTCTCTAATAGATTGTAGGTTATTTACTAAATTTTGGCCTGCACGGGGTTCTCTGTGTACAAGTGTGTGAGTGTCCAGGGGTTGACCAATCTGTGTTTCTACTGAATTCATATCAGATTATTATTATATGGCCTTCCCCAAGGATCGCGTCATCTCCAAATGCTTGGTCTTCGGCTTATTTCTCCTCGAAAATGTTCAGTTGATCCTTGCCACCCATAATACCTTTACAGTGTTTGTAATCGGCTATGGAAACGTGGATGCCCTTTTTGCGGTGAACCTTCAATGGATCAGCATACCTATAACAGCGGCAATAAGTAGGCTACATTTTGAATACACGTCAAGAACATGATTTTTGATTTTGCAACTAGCGAGTGGTACCGTCCAGATCAGCTTCGCATATCGAATTTATCTGTTATCAAGATCAAAGATCGCTGGAATCATTATAACGGCGGTAACTTGGTTGAACCATTGAACTTAGCAGTTCATTCTACTTACGTTCATCAAGGTTGCTCTCCTCCAGGTGGCCTCCGCCTTTGTAGTTGGTGTGCAGTACTCTCATCGTGGAAGCCTGAGAGATAGTGATCCGAAAACCAACCTCACTCTAGCTGTAAGCTCTATTATCATCCTGCTTCATATGTACAACGATTAATTGCAGGTTCCTTATGATAGTTATGGTTTGTGGGGAGCGCGGTTTGTGACATTATTATTACAATCTTTTTGACATACTTCGTGAGTCCATACCTAATTCAAAATTATTTCATCTCATTTAGTACAACAGCTCTCGCGACAACGCACTGATATCAAAGCTACCCAAAAACTGGTAACGAGAGTCACCCGCTTGACGATTGAGAACGGCTTTTTGACAGGCAATAATTTTCCACTATCTACAACTAGATAAATGCTCATAGTTCTACTAGCGGCCGTTGCCACACTTGCCGCTGCCCTGTGTCTCCCATTCCCCGGTACCAATTACCATGTCGCGCCTGCATTATTGCTTGGAAAGCTATACTCAATCACGTTGGTCACTAGCTTCAACTCTAGGCTTCGTATAGTCAATGGCCGTGATGATGTTTCAACAGATATCGTTAGTTCCATGCGAGCTGGGGCAACTTGGCTGGATAACGATACTCAGCCCGACAATATGTTTCATGTCGGTTCAAGGAGGAGCGGTGGACAAATTGTCACTGTGGATATACAGAGCAACGTTTGGAGGAACGCCATCGGAATGGACCAGTCAAAAGTAAGTCTTTTTACCGATGACTCTCACAAAGGAACTAATCAATATTTAGGTAGATGAAGAGCTTGGGTCAGGGGATTTGAAATTCCTTAGCACACAACATGATTAGGGATCGCCCTCTAAAGCACAACATATTCAACTAGTCTTCCCCTACGGTCTATCTCTTAGGCTGGCATAAGAGTATTTGCTAGTTGTGGGGGCTTGTGTATGATTATATATAAATAGATCCTTTATATTTTGTACAGTCCATAGTTATAAATACATAGCAATTGTAGGAGGGCCCTACTTCCTTCAACTCGAAGACTTGAGTTCTACTCCTGCCAGTGCAGACCGCAAGTATACCCGCATAGTATCAACAGAAATACGACCAAAATCTAGTTCTGGGCACTTGCTGAGTGACTTTTCAACATCAAGTTTTGCCCATGTGCCAGCTTGTCCGGCGGCTGCGAATTCTACATAAAATGGAATTAGCGCAACTGCTGAAATGTCTTGATTTTCCTGGCTTTCTTGTTCAACCAAACTTAACCATTTGTCTGGCTCTGTGATGCGAATATGAGGGCCAACAATCTCGATATATGTTTGAAGGATGTTGTTCCATGGAGTAGGCGTCGCGTTCTCAATATGGTACGTTGATTGGGAACCGCTCTTATCGACTGTCAATGTCAAAATGCATTTTGCAGCGATGTCGACAGGTATCCAGCGGGCCTCCTTATAATTCATTTTAGCATGCAGGTGATTCAAAGGCGTTCATGACTTACAGGTAAATTGGCTGGCAGGCACCCAAGCTTTTCGCTCACCCGGAACAGGGTCGGGATGTATTCAGATGCAGCCCAATGGCCGCCAGTAGTAGATCCTGACAGCTGCCCTGCGCGGACAACAATTGCCTGAAGGCCTGATTCACGTGCTTTGTCAACAATCCTCTCAGCGACATATTTTCCCTCGCCATAACCTTGATCACTAGCAACAGTAGGATCGTCGAAGGAACGTTCAAGTATAGGTGAGGGTGCGTTAATCACGGCTCCGATAGATGACAGAAAAGTAAACTGTGGAAGATGCGGCATCTGAGAGGACATCGCAAGATCTATCAAGTGGCGAACTCCTGCAATATGGAATCGTTCAAAGTGTTCTAGTTTCCAATTAAAGTTCAGGGCCCAGGCGATGTGGATGATGTGCGTTACTTGTGAACGAACCTATATGAAATCTCAGACATTCAGATACTCAAAGAACAATGGAAATAATTAAATCGTACAAAGTCCAACATTTCTGGTTTGAGGCCAAGGGAGGGCAGTGACAGGTCGCAAGATACAAACTCCAACTTATGTTCACTTTTCTCCAACATGTCCACGGGAAGGCTGCGTTCTTTGAAAGCCTGTGTATGCCGCTGTAACCCAGTCTCTGCAGGACCCCTATGGAAACATAATATTTTCTTGACGTCCGAATTCCCCAGAAGTTCCTGCAGGACATGACACCCGAGACTTCCTGTGGCGCCAGTCAAGATGATACAATAGCCGGCTGTTGGCAAAGTTTCCGTGCTCCTTCGGGTAGTCGTCGAAGTAAAGGGCTTTTCAGTGAACCGCCGTAGGCAATTCTCGATGCGATTGACTTTGTCGGCAGGGTCTAAAATGTTTTTATCTCGGCCTTCTCGACAATGTTCCACATACTCCACGAGTTTGGATATAGTTGGATGCTCGTAAACGAGGTTTCTGGAGACTGAGGCCGGATTCAAACCTCGAAGTAATGGCAGGAGCTCCGACCTTATCTGCAAAGCGTGCAAAGAATCAATACCTTTCGGGATGTTAGTTGTTGTAGAGTCGAAACATTATAGTGAGACCCACCCATGTCAAACAAGTCGGCATCGTCGGAAAAAGGTTCTCTTGAAGTGACTCGTTGAATTGTATCTTTCACAAATTGCGGAATATCTTGGCTTGAGATATCACCTTGCATTTCTTCTACTACTTGATCCATGGACGCGTACGCCGTGTCAATCTCTGAAGCGTATAGTGACAACGTGTCTTTGGTACGGACAGTCCCTTTATCGGTTGATACGAATGGTTTATTACTGTCAGCTATTATGATCATTTGTCGAATCAAACGAGAGTGGTGCGGAACTTGGCTGTTTATAAATTCGATTCTAGGCCGCAGTGCATCCACGAAAGATCCCTTCTGTTCAAGTGAGACCGGGGTACTAGTTTTCAATAAGACCCCATTCAGAGGCTTCCCAGTACCAAAAACGACAACCTCTTCAATCTGGGGATCCTCAAGGAATAGTTGCTCTGTTAAAGGAAATTGAATGTTAGAGTTTTTGTTGAACATCAAGAAAAGTACCAAGCTGCTTGTTGTCAGTTTTCTCGCCATTGCTTAGGACCGTCTATTTTCTATTTATGAGGGAGATATAAAAGAATAGGATCGAACTCCTACCACTGAGTCTTTGCGCCCAACGTGTTTCCAGATCCCTTCGCCCAGTGTCAATACCGTATTAGTGATATAAACAGGAACCAACCTGGTATTACCGGATGAGGGGACCATACATCGTTTCCGGAAAATCCTAAGGGGTCTTGGCGGTTAAACACGCAAGGCGTATCTAGACCGTTGGGCTAGATAATTGATTATTCAACATATGTATATGCCTAAAGAATGTAGGGAACAACATACTGAAAACACAACCTCTCGCAAAGACGATTCATCTGTTGGGAGGAAGTGAAGGATATAGTGATTTTCACAGAAGCGCACATATTCCCAATCAGCAGAATGATTATCAGAAGGGAAGTCAAGCTCGGTCATGAGACCAAGTTCCGACCTAGGTGACATCTCATCAATGAGCACCATACCAGTCGAGCAAATTTACTCACGCTCCAAAGGCACTGACAAGGGGCACACCTACTTTAACCAAGCGTTCCGCAGCCTGCGGGTTAATTGGTGCGCCTCCGAAGAACACACGTTGGCAGTTCCGCACTGGTTTCAACTCTAATGGGGTTTTATCCGCAACTTCTTCCAGCAAAGACGGGGGAAGAAATGAGATACATCCTGGAAAATATTTAAGATGTTGCAACATTGTGTGACCGTTCACAGGCCTGCCCGCTGTAAGAAAAATGGGAACTACACCAGAGCTGATTGGCCAGCGAGTGAAAGAGTAAAGCCCCATGGCCTGGAAAGGGGTGTGAATCTACTTCGAGATGAGGGTATCTTACTTACGTGGAATAGAGGAACCGGAGCATATGCTAGGGACCCTGCATATTTAGCAGCCGTCCGAGACCTCATCTGCTTCAAGAGCTGCCGATGCGTCACGGCCACAGGTTTAGGGTGACCTATACGTAAGCGTTCGTAAAGCAAAGAAGACGGGAGTTAAGCGACCACAAGACCTGAAGAACCACTTGTGTGGGTGTACAGGAAGATGCTGTCCAATTCGACGGAGGAACGAGGGCGTCCTGGGGCTTCGCTTGGTGGGGGCGTGACGTTATGTCCATCATGCGCTGTCGCCATCGGAAATACACGAAGATTAGGCATGTGTGTTTTGAGGGCTTCGCCTATACTAGAATGTGTTTGATCAACAAGGAATGCGGACGCTTGAACAACCGTCAAGAGGCTTTCTAGTGCGGGAAGACTGTTGCGGGTAGAAAGCATCATGACCTTCCATTATCAATGTTAGAATTAAGCATAAAATATCGACCGACCAGTACTAACCGGCCACCCATTCATCCAACAAGCTACGAGGTTTACGTAGAACCAGTACCCACTTGTTCCAAGGATGCCAACTACATTCGAGGTGGGATTATCCATACCCAATTGGACCATAGACTGTGCCACTCCATAAACGTCCTCCATCAACTTTCCCCAAGTTATGTCCTGGATGTCATAGCCATCATCATTCTCATTCAACATCTTGGCAAATGCTCGTTCGGGATAATCGTGGGCCAATTGGTGATATACATCACTTATAAGGACATCCTCCAAATCGAGAGGATCGGTGGGCATCACCGGGGCAGGATGGGTTGGTGCAACCATGATGCGCTGAATGTACTGGGGTGTTGCGTACCAGGTGAATATGATCGTTGGTCACAACTCTGATACGGTTGGGAGGAGAAAAGCCGTTTTTATCTTGTGAATGCGTGAGAAGCTTCCCGCCAATGTTAGAACCGTAGCCGACCGCATCGGAAAGAATCTTAGAATCTATGGATAACTCGTTGCTTGTCAAACACTGTGGTGCTTTATGACGATGGATCTATTTTGAGCCCGTGCTTAATCACTCGTAGTAAATCTGGCACGAACTGTCGGTATAGATAGAATGAATCTGTGCTTACAGGTGTCATATGACAGAATGAGAACACCTCAGAAAATGAGGGGCTATCTCAAAATACGCGCATGTGACTTGGGATCGGCGCGGATTCCCTGTGTTGTTCAATTGTTCTTGCGTATTTTGGTAAAGGAGTAGGTGCTTCCCCCTCCTTGTAAGATTTTGAAAGTGAATTTAGTCTTGGTCAGAGGACGTGAATAAGGAGCACTTCTAAGATGGGATCGATTTTCTCAGCAGATTGTCCGTGTTCACGCGGCCTTTCCAAACTGTATTCGGGTGAATTGAGGAATGCCATCGATCGTAACGCGAAGATCCGGAGTGTATTTCGTAGAATTTTGGTGTGGTAACGATATAGGTGCGCGGTAGTTTTTTGAGCCGATGGTCACTAGTCGTTCCCCATCTTCGTAAAGTTTGCTTCTGGGATGCTTCTGGGGATGGGGGGAATACGGCTGCCCCTTGAACAGGGATGTATCGAGCGCAAGGATCGCGCACCAACTGCCAGTTAAGCAGAGGCACTACCTCTCCCATCACGGTATTATGGAGGAGCGTGAATGAAGGATCGAGGGAAGAATTCCAAATGGTTCAAGGCGATATCTCACACCTAATGAGAGAGTTAGGGGGAAAATGAAGAAAAAACGCGTCAATTAGACACGTCCGCCACCCCTCAGGCCTCAATATCCGTCTAACCCAGCGAACGCAGTTGACCCCATCCCTCCTTCTGAAAATTGCTGAGTCAATGGCGTTCAAACATTCACTTATCCTGCCCGCTGACCAGGTCAACTGATACTTATTTCCCTTTACCAAACTTGTGTTTGTCGTGCTTGCAATTGGAACGGCGGGGCCCCTTCGATGGGTGTTAGTCGTCCTGAAACGAAAATGCTGACTAAGCTCAGATATATCCTCAAAACAAACTGCCATTATTCCCGTTGGCAAATGCATCGAAATTGCAACGTCCGTGATGAATTATTTTTCTAATCTTGCAATCCTGGCTGGGACAGATGACACACCGTAACAATGTCAACACCGCCTGGTCAAATCGGTACTTCCACGTTTTCCTGATGCCGTTGTCTTCAATAATGATGCTGATCCTTTCTGGTCTTGTTCGGGAACTGCTGGGAACCTTAGACGCTTCTTAAAAGCTATTTTCTCAGCGTTCATTAGGTAACTACTTCATGTGTTCTTATCCCAGCAAGAGTCTGAACAGCATTGCCTCCAAGTCTTATGACTACATCATTGTAGGAGGTACGCACACGTTCTGCGCTTTGCCAGTTGCTTATCAGCAGCAGGTGGAACAGCGGGCTGTGTATTGGCAGACAGACTAAGCACCCATGGAGTCAACTCTGTTCTCCTCATAGAACGTGGGCCAGTCGTTGACTCCTGGGCGTCTCGTGTCCCCCTTATTTCCAGCAACTTCCAAGATGCGAAGTCCCCTGCTTATACCTTTAACTCCGTGCCGCTTCCGGGATTGGGAGGAAGGAGCTTAGCGCTAGTAGGGGGCAAGGCGCTTGGGGGAACTTCAAAGTTAAACGGCTTGATATATTCGAGGTCGGTTCCAGGAGAGTACAATGCCTGGGAGAGTGATGGGAGAGTAGGATGGGGATGGAAGCATGTCGAGAGAGTTTTCGAGAAGAGTGAAAACTGCTTGTCTTTCGGTGGATCTCCTGGGCGGGGTACCCATGGTACGTGGCATACATTGCCGTTGGTGGCGAATGATACTAGATTTTTGTGTTGGCAGGACCGTGGCAAAACCAAACTATTGAGGAGATACATTTCAAGCCTGTCCAATTGTACGCATATATCTATGTATGGACCCCCTCTCACTGTCTTGCAGGAATGTTGACGCCGCGAGTTCTATGGGAATTCCTCAATCAAAATCCAACGACCCTGACGCATCCGTTCTTGGATGGAGCCTTTTAGATGCTACGATTGATCAACAGAAGCATCGATGTTCGACAGATACGGCGTTTCTCCCAAAGTCTATTGTTTCTAGGAGAAAAAATTTGTCCGTTTCCACCGGAGCTATAGTTACATCGCTAGATATCGAACCTGTAACCGCGGAGACCGATATCTTGCGTGTTGTTGGTTTACATCTAGAAGATGATTCGGACTCCAAAAAGCGATACCACGTTTCCTGTGTAAAGGAGGTCATCTTATGTGCTGGTGCAATTGGCACATCTCAGTTGTTGCTCTTAAGGTGCGTTCCCATAGAGCTCTCGTTGATCGTTGCCTGAGAACCCGTTCAGCGGCGTCGGCCCGCAAGAGCACCTTACCACTTTGGGCATCCCTGTATTAAAGCACCTTCCCGGTGTTGGAGCACATCTAGTAAGCCTCAAGGGAGGGTGTAGGACTCGGCTAATTCCCTCATAGCAGGATCACATCAGTGTCCCTATCCTCTTCAAAGTCCCTATTACAGATTCTATCGAGCTGCTTATGGGGAAACCAATTACAGCCATTAAAGAGTTCCTAAAGTACCTCTTTTTGAACGGCAAGGGGATTCTTGGTCAACAAGTTCAACATGCCAACATCATTCTGCGATCTAACCTATTGGACGATCACGGCCAAGTTCGCAAGCATATAGATCGTTCCGAGTTGGACTCACATCTAGCTCACAATATACCGGACATTGAAGTCATGTTCTTACCAGTCAATCCAACAGACCGGAAATTTGATGGATTGGCTAAAGCTTACGGCGCCTTTTCGTACCTGTGTACCGTCCTGAAGCCAAAGTCCTTTGGATCTTTACGTTTAGCATCCTCGGATCCCCGCCAACAACCATTATGCGATCTGGGCACACTCTCAGATCCGGAAGATTTCTTGCCACTTCGCAAGGCACTACGCTTGGCGTTACTACTATCTGAAAAGCTTCGCAACACAGGATACCCGTTACAGGATCTCTCAGTACCCCACGACCAGTCTGACGCTATCCTTGATTCTTTTGCTAAGGAGAATGCAATGAGTACCTATCATTATTCCTCCACTTGCAGGATGGATACCGAAGATCGTTTTGGCGTAGTGGATGACGAACTGCGGGTACATGGAGTAGCTGGACTAAGGATTGCCGATGCAAGCGTATTCCCCCAAATCCCGGCCTGTCACTTACAGGCACCAGTGGTGATGGTAGCGGAGAGGTGTGCTGAATTCCTATTGAAATCTGAATGATGAGATCATTCTGCCTTTCTTGGGTAACGATGTATGAAAAGTGGCGCCAGTTTTGTGTCTCTATTGGGTTTTGCAATGCATTGGATGCACCGAGAGACCATTCGCGCTACTTGAATATTGGGTTTTGTGTCGGGTCCCCAGCTGGAGTGCCAGGTGCCATGACTTTTTAAAACTTAGAATGCTGTTTAGAGTAAATATTTCCTGTCGCTTGCTCTATTTAAAATTCCATTGAAATCTCTGACTCTGAGTTCGAAGTATGAGGGTGAGCCTTCACGTTAACCCCTGATAATTGATGGTTCCCCATTTGGTTTATTTGTCCCTAGGTCTCTTATTTGTTTTAGATTTTTGTTTTAACACTTGTCTTTTTCCGAGCTCAAAGTATCGAGAATGAACGTACCTCCTTCACCGGGTCAAAGGATTTCAACCAAGTAGCAGTCATCGGATTATCAAGGCAAAGTTGCCGACTTTGAAGTCGTACTTAAGTTATTTGTTTGTTATTAATTGTACTATCACTGATAAATTTTGAACATATTTCAGATCGTGGGTGTAAGGAGCCACTTCAACAATCAGGTTTAGGTCATTCACATTAAATATATATAGCTAAGTATTTTTTGTGTCCTTCTGGACTCGAACTCGGACATGCCGTGCCTACGACGTGCCCACACAAGACGGTTGTGGTATTTTGTCTCTAGAGCTTGAGCTATGCCCTCTCTCAGTCCTAGTGGCGGGGAGTGGTGGAGGGATTTCAATCAATGCGCTCATTATTTGGAATGCCGATGGTGTGAAAAGAAGGACTTGATGGAGTGGTCTATTAGGTGGTTGATCAACTGCTTGTGTCAGAATCTGAGATGCAAGCAGCTTGGGTAGAGAGCACGGACTCGGAAAATGGACAGTTAATAGATTCAAAATAACACTGAGAAAGTACCGATCTGTGCGGCGTGAGCGCGCTGGAGGGGTTATCCTTATAACGGGGATACATACTTCCAGCTCCCCCCACCCTTTTCCCATCATGTCATCGCAGCAGCCTCCCATTCCAACGCAGCTGGTAGTGCCTATAATCGAGGCATATGCTAGCGGGATCCAGCCCGCTTTCCCTTTCATTCTAATTTCGGCGGTGTTCTCGGCAATGCTCATTCCTCTGTTCCTCATGCTTCTGGTGCTATCGACGTCCAGTTCACGAAGGCAGCCAATCTTCATCCTAAATGTTCTAACCATCAGCCTTGGAGTGATTGTGGCCGTTCTCTCGAACCATCTCACCGTGAGTAAATAATCCCTAATTTCCGGTGCTCGGTGGCGGCGCTCACACTAAAATTAGATATCCAGTATACTCTCGCCGTTTAGGGGTGTTAATCCTACAGAGGGTAAGTACATTGCATACAAGTTGGGAAGCGCCACTTATTATGTTCTCTCGCTTGTATGATAGATCTGGTATACAACATCTTGTATATCTGGCTCCCTTGGATTACAGAGGCTATTCTTGTGCTTCGTGTTATTGTCGTTTATGGGCTCAATATTACTGGACCACACTTGAAGCCGTTATTAATGATCCTGACGTTCCCCATAGTCATCAAGACACTTCGAGCAGCATTGAATATCGCCTTCCTTGTTAGATGGACGCGGGATACATTTTCGGGGGAGTCGCTTAACCAGTTCAAGACTACGCAAGATCTCCGGATATGGATGGTTCCTGCTTCCTGGATACTAGAGCTGGTGGATAACTTGTGAGAGATGAAACCTGTATGTTGACCTGATACTATTAACACACTGGTCAGATATATCTCTGCCCTCTTTCTTTTGCGCCTTGTAACGGCCGGCCACATTTTCAATGCAAGAAGTGTGGGGAGAGAGAGTGCTAACAGTAGAAGTAAGTTCCAGTTGTGAGGGTACAAATTTGATTGACAAGAACGACAGATTCAATTTCTAGCAGAATGCGGGCACTGTTCTGGATAGCGACCACAAATCTCGTCTTCCCAGGTGAAGCCTTCTCAACTCAATTTTCTCAACCTTGCTAATAAATATCAGTCACATTTAACCTGACCGCTGTGATTGTGTTCTTTGCCACCGACAATATCCTACTAGCAGCCAGCATTGAGATGTGCAATATGTATGTTGCCATTATCTGTACAGCATTCTCTACGAGTAAGTGATTAACTGGTAACAATTTATTTATGGTTAATGACCTTAACTAGTTTGGGCCGGCACTGCGTCGTTCAAAGATGCACATCGAAGTACAAATCTCACCAGCACATCTGGCAGATACACCAAAACTTTACCACCACAAATGATCTTCAAAAAATCAGATCCATATCAAATGAAAACAATGACATCTCTTGGGACCTCAGATGTGGAATATAATCTTGGCAGTTCAGACAACAGGGGAGAGATGGGTAAAATGGATGAGCATATCTGCCCCACATGATTAGTACATTTCAAACGTTCCAGCCAGGTAGCCTTGTATTGAATAGGATTGTGCTGTATTTCTCTTCAGCTCCAAGTGGTACATGTTAACTTGGAGTATCATGATTTTGAGTTCTATTTATAGAATGAGATGTATCTAAATCCTTTTTTTTTCCTCAGAATTTAGTATACCACTGTACATAATACAAGTGTGGCATAATTCAAAAACCAAGAATCAGAACTTTTTTAGGGCAGAAAACTGCCTTAAAGGTCAAGTTGTGCTCCTTTACTCTCCAGGTATTTTATAATGTCAGTGTGACCATAAGCTGCAGCCTGACGAATTGGGGTATTGCCATCCCTATCTATATCACCAGGATTGAATGAAATAAAATGAAATAAAGGTTAGGAAAAGGTTATACCTTGCAAGTCAACTTGTGCTCCCTTATTTTCTAGATATTTTACAACATCCAGGTTACCTTCTTTTGCAGCATGACAAAGTGCAGAACTACCATTGATGTCTGAAAAAATAAATAGACTAAGAAAGGGACTAAACACCCATAGGATAGATAAAGACATACCTTGAATGTCAAGCTTTGCCCCTATATCCACCAAATGTCTTACAACACCAAGGTGATTCCTAACTGAAGCCCATATAAGTGGAGTCTTTCCAAAATTATCTAAAGTAATCATATTACTGAAGAAAATTAAATATAGAGGGTGAAAATATACCTTGTAGGTCAAGTTGTGCCCCCTTGTCTGTCAAATATTTTGCAATGCTAGAATAACCACGATAAGCAGGCTGGTGAAGTGGGCAATTTCCACTATTGTCTAGATAAATGGAATCAGTAAATAAAACTTAAATCAAACAATATAAAGGCACACCCTGCAGGTCTAGTTGTGCCCCCTTATCCCCCAGATACTTCACAATATCCAGGTGACCCCTGATTGTAGCATAAAGAAGTGGGGTATTACCATCATTGGCTATAGTGACAATACCATCAGCAGAAATAAAAAGGAAAAAAAAAACATACTTTGTGGATCAAGTTTTGCCCAGTTGTCTCCTAAACACTTTACAATATCTAGGTAGCCCCTTGAGGCAGCCCAATGGAGTGAAGTATTGCCATTCTTATCTAAATAGGTGGAATTGATAAATGTAATATATAGATAGATAATGAACATACCTTGCAACTCTAATTGTGCCTTCTTGTCCACCAAATATTTGATAATATCAGAATAGCCATGAAATGTAGCTTGAATAAGTGGGGTATTGCCATCCTTATCTGTATGAGTGGGGTCAATGATAAATAATCAAATATGATAGATATAAAAACACACCTTGAAGATCAACAAGTGCCCCTTTGTCCCCCAAGTATTTTACAACATCCAAGTGGCCCTTCATTGCAGCCAGCAGTAAAGGAGATGTGCCATCTTTACCTATATAGATAGAAATTACTAATGAAAATTAGATATAAAAACACAGGGAGACATACTTTTCAAATCTAGTTGTGTCCCATTATCTGTCATGTATTTAACAACCTCTATATGGCCCTTAATGGCAGCCAAGTGAAATGGGGAGTAATCATTCTTATCTAAATAAACTTAAATATGAGTAAAATATAATTTTAAAAGCATATAATAGGTACAAACCTTGTAGGTCAAGTTGGGCTCCCATATCCCCTAGATATTGTACAATGCTTGAATGTCCATTGGATGCAGCTTGATGAAGTGGAGATCTGTCCTCTTTATCTAGGGAGGATTCAGTAATCAAATCAAGTATCTGAACATTTTGACTGTACCTGAAAAATTGAGCTGGGCTCCCTTATCTACCAAGCATTTCACAACATCCAAGTGACCCCTATTTGCAGCTGAGTGGAGAGGGGAAATTCCATTTTCATCTAAAAAAATAAATCAATGATGGCATTCAGATGTATAGACAATGGACAAATACCTTTAAGATCAAGCTGTGCCCCTTTGTTACCTAAGTAGCTTACAAGACCCAGATGGCCCCTTGTTGCAGCCCAGTGAATTGAAGTTTCACCATTCTTATCTGAAGAAATTCAGTCCACAAAGAAAAAAACACTGGATAATAGAAATATACTTACTTTGTAAGTCAAGCTGAGCCCCAACATCCCCTAAGCATCTCACAATATTAGAATGACCATTGGACAAGGCTACATGAAGTGAGGAATTTCCATTTTTATCTGTTAAAAAAAAACAGTAAACCAATTAAATAAATGTTCAGACAATATAGGTATACTTTGCAGGTCAAGGTCTGCACCCTTACCCCCCAAATATTTCACAATGTCTATGTGACCATTTGAAGCAGCTAAATGCAGTGAGGTATTGCCATCCTTGTCTAACAAATAGAATGATTATGCATAATCAAGTCATTAAATTTCAGATGTATACCTTGCAAGTCAAGTTGTGCCCCATTGTTCCCCAAGTATTTAACCATATTAAAACAACCATCAAATGATGCCTGAATAAGTGGTGAGTTGCCATTTTTATCTAGAGAACATAATCAGTAATCAAACCCTGATATTGTAAAGTGAAAGCACACCTTGTAGGTCAAGTTTTGTTCCCTTGTCTGCCAAATATTTCATGATGTCAAAATAACCATTAGATACAGCTACATGAAGTAAAGAATAGCCTTTCTTATCTATATGTATAAAATAAATTACAGGACCCAATATTCAGAAAATAAAAGCATACTTTGCAGATTCAGTTGTGCTCCTCTATTCCCTAGGTAATTTACAGTATCAAAATAACCTTGAGATACAGCCAAATGGAGTGGTGAATTTCCATCATTGTCTAGATACAGAGAATTGTGAATTCCAAAGTCTGATATCAAGAAAGCAGACCTGTACTAGCCTTGCAGATCTAATTGTGCCCCCTTGTCTCCCAGGTACATCACAACACCATAGCGGTCATTAAATACAGCCACATGAAGTGGGGATTTTCCATCTTCATCTGAAGAGATCATAATTAAAACAAAATTAAAATTGCCCCGAATTAAAACCTGCCTTGTAGATCAAGCTGTGCTCCTTTCTTTGCCAGACACTTAACAATAGCCAGGCGCTCTCTAATGGCAGCACAATAAAGAGGAGAATGACCATCTTTGTCTAAAAATAGAAATTAATGAGGAATAAGTAAGATATAAAGAACCTTACTCTGAAGGTCAATGTCTGCCTTCTTATCACTAAGATACCTCACAATGTCTAGGTGGCCCTCCATCACAGCCAGATGAAGGGGGGAGTTTCCATCCTCATCTGGAAAGATAGAATTAATACTCTGAAAGCTAATATCCAAGAAATAGAAACATGCTTTGTATATTAAGATCTGCTCCTTTGTCCCATAGGAGCTTCACAATGAGAGGATGTCCATAAGATGCTGCCAAATGAAGTGGAGAATTTCCAGCTTTATCTAAACCAATACAATCAATACATGAGATTTAAGATTTAAAACACAGGAACACACCTTGAGAGCTGACACGTGCACCAGCTTCAATCAGCTTCTGGACTTCAGAAAATCTACCCCGTTGAATAGCATCCTCCAGGTTATAAGTAGCATCATATGCCTTTTCGATCCGATCTTGAACTTTTGCCTCATGACGTTTCATAAAAGTCTCCAGTACATCACGAAGTGGAATGAGAAGCAACAATAATGCCAAAGTCTGACCAAATGTCCAGTCTAATTCTCCTTCTTCCTGTAATGTCCGGTTTCGATGAAGAGTAACTTCTGTATCAATAACAAATAAGATATTGATGGCAGCCAGCAAGAGGAGGCAGACAGATATGGGAAATGTTTCGTGATTCCTTAGCTCCCCGTTTCTAAAGGGAGATTGAAATGAGAATAGGGAGATGAGTTTCATAAGGAAAGTGTTCTTTGGTGGCGAGTTCTGATATCTTCGGTTGAACTTGATATAAAATAAAACCGCCAAGGCCATGGGAATGAAGATGTTGAACATGGGCATGAGGAGAAAACTGTACATGAAGATGGAAAAGCCTCGCAAGCCTTTCGATGTAATTGGAACAGTGCGACCGAGTATAACGAGAGACGGCGGAATAGGACATTGGCCTCCAGCTTCAAGTCGTGACGAGGAGTTGAAATTGAAGGGGCCACTCCAGAGCCAAACTCCAACGATGGCCATGAGCGAGAGATGGATGGTGCCCAACAGAAGCACAAACATATCAGGGGATTTACTTTCCTTGTTACTATGATGATGCATCTCTCTGCGAACCACCCTCTTGAGCCATCCAAACCACGCATTTCCTCCTTTCGGACTCTCGCCTGCTTCACTTGCGACATCTTTCGGTGAATCTCGGACCCGCCCAACTAACTCCCACATCGTATTCCACCAAAATTGCCACTTCCACGCTGCGTCTCCAGAATTTGCAGCGGTATGGTGAACATAGAGCAGGAAATAGATGAACAAGTTTGTGTTATTCATCCAGCTCAAATTGAGAATGATGGCTGCATGGAAGTTCGAAAGTTTGTTGGTAAGGCCTTCCACAATTGCTGAGATGAGGATGGCGAGCGCAGTAATGAGGATTGTGGAGGATTGAACTTCGATTGTATCTAATTCATCGATAGTGACTTTGCCATCCGAGATAGCGTAGAAAGCAGGTATGAAGCTAATGAAGTTTTGGGTATATATAGCGGCTCGGACTCCAATCCCGGAGACATCTGGGTTAGCGGGAAGACAGAAGTTGCTGTTGGTATTGGACATGATGGTGGGACATACATTCGTTTCATTAATGTGCTATCGCCGCAACACACTTCCATCAGTTATATGGAACAACCTGAACCTGAAATTTGTCCTCGTGTAGGCAGCTCCTGGAGCATCATAGAATGAGCACCACCTCACCAAATTTTAACTTTGAATGTTGATGGTGGATATGAAAAATGACGTTCCGGTGGGACTTTACATAACTCGACGATGATCGTGACAAATGAGCCGAAAAAAAATAATTTTGAGCAGTCAAAGATCCCTAATTGAACACACAAGCTAGACAGGCGACTCGTAGACTTAGATATTAATTCAAGGCGAGCTGTAATCGTAGCTCGTAGTATACATTTTAGTACGGAAACCAACAACACTCAGCAGGTTTTAGGATGTCTACCAAATGCCATACAAGGCCTCGTAATTCCGTACCAGAAACAGTTAGGCAAGAATCAACAGAAGCCAGTGAGGAGCCACGCCTTGACAGTTTGCCCCTATCAAAATGAATCCTACGTTCATAACCTCGTCCATATGAACTAGCACGGTATTTTTTCTCACCTAGATGAGAGAGAAAAGCCAGAATTAGCAGAAAATGATACCATATTGGGGAAAGCAGGATCCCAAAAAGCGAAAGGTTGACCCACCTCCAACGCGCCCCGCTGATTAACAGCCGCGCTCCACGCGAGCTAGTGTGTAGCATCTGCGTAACCTCACGATACCACCATCATTCTACACATCCGCACCCATACCCACCCACACATCTCCACCCAATTAGCTATTGGAAGTCAGGCGATAGAACCACCTGTTGTTAGTGCGATGTCAGGCGCACGACCAGCTTTCCAGAGAGGGTCCTCGGTCCGAGAGGCAAGCGTCCACTCAAACACGATGTTTCCATTCAAAGACCGTATGATGCGGTGGACACGGAGTTGCGAGTCCTTCACATTCAAGTTCCCATATACTGAAGGAGTAGTAGGAATCGGTTGCACGAATCGGTTGCCACGCAAGTAAGGTATATTTTTCGTGTGGGTTATTTGGGGTTAGATCATGAACCTATGCTAACAACGTTAATGGACGATGCAAGCATGAGGTGGGAACGCACATGTCCATCAAGTTAACTTGAGTAAAGCATTCTTTCTAGCCTCTCATCCCATACAACACATAAAATTCTCCAAGTCGGTACCAGCCATTGGCGGATCATGCAATAAGGCTACTCCAATGGGTAAAAAATGCACGAGGTTGGGTTCTCTGGTGATAACAACATATAGGCATGGAGAGAGAATTGAAAGGGATTTTTCGAGAGCAATTAGAAAAAAGTTTCAAGATCCGTAATTATCAACAATATTATTTGTGGCATGACTTACTTTGCTTGTAAAAAGTTCAAAACCTCCCTGGTATGTCAGAAAGCATAAAGCGTCTGGACACCATAGGTCAACAGCAAATCTGTTTGGGAGTTCAAACGTTCATATACGTTCATAGGCCAAGGCGGTGACCAACCTAGAGATTCCACGTGATCGACTGACTGATTCACTCAACATGAACTCACGAGAAGAACCATAAAAAGAAAAGATCACCAAGCCTACATTTTATTTTGCAAATGAAGACATGACATACACCTGTAAAGTGGTATATCAATATATCACAGCTCACGATCCCACATTGTGCCTTTAAGTATCATACAAAGCAGATATTCGCCTGGAAGTACGACCTTCATTTAGATCCCCAATTTGTATACAAATGCCACCACGATATTAGTATATTCAATAGTATGTGACCACGAGAGACCGGCAGCCTTGCTGGTATTAGACGGGGTGTGAATCAAGGGGTTTTTGTCCTCGAAAAGGGAATCGAATAGGAAAACAAGGGGGGTAACCCATTTTATCCCGACTTGCATGATCGGAGCATGCATAGCCACATGAGTGAATTCAGGTCAGCCACACACAATGTTGAATATTATATGAGCCTCACCTTGGAGTTTGTCTTCCAGTTCAACAATGAGTAGGTGTTGATTGTAGGTCCGGGGAAAGTGGTCAAGCTGACGTTAACGTAGACGATTGAAATGTATCGAACAGTTATCTCGTGGAAAAACGAATGCGTTTGCAGGAATCAACCCGATGACTAGTTGTGTTCTGGGTTCAACACTATAAAAACAGTAATTTCAATTAATTTGGTTATCAATTGAAGTTGATCGAACGTACCAAGCCGTCATATAGAGCTACATCATAGCTTTGACCGGACCCTAGAAAGGGGATAATTGCTGGCAATCAAATGTGACCCAAGAAGGCCATTCTCGCTGCAGAATGCCTGATGATAGGGTTAAAAATAAGAATGGGAGAAAAAAAGAGATCAACCAACCAATAAAACCCAACAGGGGTCCCAGGCTTGAAACTAGACACGAGCAACGGACGGAAGCCTTCCATAAAATTAACCGAACTACTACCATCGTCACCTGCACCAGTGGCGCTGCAGTTCCTGTAATTTTTATTGATCGAACCCGGGTGCGCACCGATGGTGGTGACGAGCCCCCCGGTCTAGCCTGGAATACGAGCAATAGCTGAACTCTGGATCTACCTGTGCTGGAAGAACCTGACGATTGCCTCGCTGATGGTATAGCGTGTCGCGATCTAACAGGGGTGTTAGTTATCGCAAACTATTCACTGCTCAGCTCACCTGAAATCTTACATCTCTTACAATCTTCAAGATCCAATCGGAGGCTGTAATGCCAGTGACGAATTCGTAGTCGCGATTGTGGAACGTAGTCAGGTTTCTGAGTAACCCCGCATACCCGACGGTATGATAGTTTTAATGATCGCGTTGATTACTTTTTGTTGTCCGTCAATACGTGTGGTCATATCTTGGTTCATATTTAAACGAACATGCCGGAGGTGGAGCATAGATATTAGAGCCCCCAGGGACAAGGGAGGGCTCGTAGACTTCAGTCACGTCAAACCGTAATTTGTTTTTTGATTAGTTTCAGAAATAGGATATCGATGGTACTCCAAAAGTTAGTAGATGGATGTAGTAACTCCATTTTTTCATCTTCTGTCTTCCAACCGGAGTCAACGCCATCTTCAAAGCTGATAGGACGCATTCCTTTGCAATATTTTCCTGTAATTCGGCTTCTGAGATGGCTGGTTGGACTGATACAGCAGCTGAGATGAGGTGAGGGGAAGCAATCTCATTGTGACGGAGAGAACGAGAGTGAAGTGGGGAACCAGAGCAAACATCTGTCGTTTATATAGGACATCCGTACTCTGGGGCATTCATGGGAACCGAACGAGCATGTGGCGACGACGCCTTAGTACGTGAGCGTTGCCCGCCGGTGGAGCTCGCGAACAAGAAACAACATCCCAGGGGTGAGGTTTACCTAGTGTGTAGGTCAAGCTGAACCTTCTAGTACCAGATAATGGCGCACCATACTCGATACCGACTGGTGCAAACCCGAGAGTGACATGGTGCCGGAAGCAAACAAAGTTTAATAGCATTTGATAACTACAGGCAATAGTACAGCCATGGGTTACAGGTGAATGATGAAATTCATGATTGAAGGACTGGGGTCGATAAGGCCAACGGGTCCATTGGGCTTGAAGTTAACAAGAATAGGCCACTAGTGGATGCGAGAATCCCAGAGGATTGAGATGGATACAATTTACCTCTAGGCTCGTAGAGTATTGCACATCATTGAGCGGTCTGTACAAGACCTAGTAAAATGCCGGTACATTGTGTAACTGTTACAGTGTCGCCTTCGAGGACCTGGGGTTCCCTGGTATCAAGCACAGCCTTAAATCTCTGTGGTTCAGATGAAAGTAAGAGCGAATTCTGCAGGGTGGTATCGACCTCCTGAAGTCCGAATTGGAAAATGATACTTTGTCGCTTTGTAAAGGAGTCAAAGTTGGAGAAGACTTTTCAAAATGCTTGTTCGTCAGTTGTGTTGGAGTCCGAGGAGAAGCGACATCGCCCCGATTCCCTCCGTGAACTATGATATTTGGAGAGAAGGCCACAACCAAACAAATTACACATGAGATATCCACGAGCCGAAGAAGCTCTCACCACCAGTCCCCAGCAAGCCAAGACTGGCGCGCTGAGCCCTGCAAGGCACCATTACCACCATATTACCTTTGAGGCTCCCGTCTAATCCCAAAATATGACTTCAGGTGGAGTGGATTTGCCAGACAGTAATGTTTCCCACTCAAATCGCTCTGGTAGCGTCTAGGGGGCCTTCACCGTCAACAGTAGCTTTTCCAGGATCGGATACGGTGGCAAAAAATGTGCAGCCAGTACCCCATATCCGACCCCCTCACCTGCCATTTCGCAGGATTTCGTTGCCAACGGCACCGTCCCTGATGCACCGGGAGTCAGTTATCAGCGTCGCATCGTTCGATTCCCTCCCTGAAGAAGGGGAACAGTCCAGTAGTTCTGTCCCATATGTAATTCGGAGTGCGCACCCACCGAGGGCAGGAAAGGGGCGCCCGACTTCGATAGAGTCGCCACGCAGAAGGAGGAAGCGTGAGATAGCTGTGAAGCCCCTAGATGATGCGCGAGAATCGAAGAGACGGAAGGTCATTGACGAGTTTTTTGAGACAGAGAGAGCATATGTTGATGGCTTGGAACTTATATACTCGGTGAGTATCTGGTGGTCGGGTCCGTCTTTTCCTGTTGACCCAAATTTACAGCATTTCCTCACACCTATCATTGCATCCCTAGATACCCCAACACCCCTGCTAGATCGCTCAGCTCTCACGTCTGTTTTTTCTAATTTCATTGATATTTGGAACTTGCATCGTTCATTTTTTTCGTCTCTGTCGTCCCTACTCTCCAAGACAACATATCCTCCCATTTCACCCATTCTTCTGGCTCATTTCCCGTACCTCTCACTATACAACCCATTTGTCACCGCGTTTCCATCAACCATTTCGGCATTATCAGATCTTATCTCGTCTTCACCCACGGCACAATCCAACGCCCATTATAGCCCAACATTTGCATCGTTCCTCTCAACCCAAGAAGCCGACCCTCGTTGTGGAAAGTTGAAGCTCCGCGACTGGTTACTAACCATTGTACAACGATGCCCGCGATATCTCCTCCTTCTGAAAGACCTTATTAATTGTACAGATACAGATGATCCTGAACATGGTCAACTCACAGCAGTCCATACTCTTGTTTCCAAAAGTACGTTAGTATATGCGCTTGTAGTACAACTCATCTCACCGTTCATCAGTTACCCTATCTCTTAATACCTCCCTCCATACCCATACACAAACCCTCGCCTTGCTCTCTCTTCAACGGTCCACTCCCAATCTTCCTTTCCAGCTCATCGTCCCGGGCCGCACCCTCCTCAAACGTGGGCCACTTCTTCAAATTGAACGAAGTGCCCAGCCTCGCGAGCGCGAATTCTTACTCTTTTCCGATTGCCTTATCTGGCTTGCTGGAGAAGAAACTGAACGAGCCTGGAAAGGTGACTGGGGAATCAGCCGTGCAGGCTGGAGCGGTTCAAGTACCGGTGGCGAGTCTCCATTGTCATCCAGCCCCTTGAGCAGGCCGCCGATAGTCCGTACCAGGAGCAAGAGCGAGGCTGAGCTGTCTCTCCTGAAAGCACGTGAACACAGACCGGCGGCTGGGGAATCAGACATAGAATCTCCGTCCCCGTCAACACCGACGACGCCATCGAAGCATGCGGGGAGAAATGCGCAGCAGGCGAGAAAATCTTATCACCCACCACCAAATGCAATTAGGCGCCATGCGAGTAGTGGCAATGGCGAGGAGCGGTGGGTGTACAAAGGTCGAGCAGAGTTGGTGGACCTTGAGGTTGTTGTGAGCCCGCCGAGGGATCTTGGAGATGAGAGGAGGTTCGAGGTCTTGGGCCCGGAGGGCAGCTTCGTACTCTATGCAGGTAAGTATATTTTTCGGGTGGTGTAAGTCTGCTAACGAGTACATGCAGCGACAGAAGAGGAGAGAGACGACTGGAGTTCAAGTATTCGACAAGCCAAATCACAACTCCTAATATCCCTCAACGTCACACACCCAAACTCGACGCTTACGTCTTCGTCGTCCACAAACCATCTCCGACGCTCACTACAAGCACTTCCATTTCCACCTTCAGACGAACGTATCGCCACCACCACCCGTGATCTCAAGCTAGGGGCCAAGGCTTCGAAAGCCAAGAGTAAGCGGAATGGAAACTCAACAGAAATGCGGGGAAAGGTGGAACATTGGGTGCCAGCAATCTGGATTCCCGATGAGAAGACGGCGAGCTGCATGAGATGTGGGAGGGCGTTCGGGTGGAGACGGAGGAGACACCATTGCAGGTTGTGCGGCCGGTGCGTCTGTGCCTCGTGTTCTGGCAGAGTGCGTCATCCAAGCTCGTATTATGATTCTAGGCACTTACCCATATTTATTAGACCTTTTTCATCTCGGACCCAAGTTCAAAAAGCGACTCCAGTAAACCCGCACGTGCCTGTGATGCGTGTTATGAGACCGTGTTTCCGTTACTCGACCACCCTCCAGAGAGCGCAGGCACACTGGGCCATTCACAGGGGAATGTAGATACTATTACGTCACTGAACCATTTCCCTTCATGGCTCTCTATACCATCCCTTCCCTCATCAACCCCGCAGGCACTCATGGCGATTGATCGGGAGCCACCCCGCGATGTGCCAACAGTCATCCATGAAGAAGAGGCAGCAGACCTGGGCGCCGATAGACAGGCCCGTGTGCGATTACGATCCCACAGTACCCGTCCAAGAAGCTATCATCAGATCCTTGAGGATTTCGAGGATATGGATCAGGGACGGTTCGATATCTTAAACTTGCCTTTGGAAGAGGGAGAGGGTGAGGGTGGTGACTTGAGTGGTGCTGGCACTGGGTACCTTGGTCTCACGCGAGACTCATCGCTTACATCGAGTGGTCCCATGTCGGCGTCATCGTCCCCTCGACGCGAAGATACGGCCCGGCGGAATAAGCGTTTTTCCCTGCCAGCAGTGGCCTTGCAAACCACGAGTGTCACAGCGACCACCGGATTTGGAGATGGGGACACTAGTCATGGTGCGGGCGGAGGTGGGGCGAGTCAGCTGAGGCCGAACAAGCGGTTCTCGCTTGTACTTGGCGGCAGTCGCCATCATGGCCAGGGGCCGAGAACTCATAACGAGATGGCGTCTAAGTGGGGGAAAGCGGAGAATGAGTTGGATGCAAAGGGGAAGGGGGAGGTGGGGAAAAGTGTTGCGGCTGGGAAGTTGAGTGAACTTTTAGGGCGAAGGAAAGAATAGTCGTGTATACTGCAATACAAGAAAGAGAGAGAGAGAGATTGTATTGTGGGACTGTTAATGTTTTCGTTAGTGTATAACAGCGCAGATTTCCAAGTCTTTGCTCTTCCAGGTGCGAAATATTGTTTCCAGAATTCATTTTAACGATGAACTCAGATTAGATTAGATTTTTGATGTGGTTGTATTTGGTTTACTACGTTGCAAACCTGGCCCTGGGCCCAAGCGACTCAACATCCTCGCTTCAAACCTTCGACCCAAACCACTATCGTCGCTCGTTTCAACCACGAGTGCGAGATACTTTGCATTTCCGCCAAATATTAATGCCACCTTTGTCCGCGGAATCAATTGGCAGTATACCATCAAATTTCAATGCTTCTCCCGCGAATCTGAACATCGATCGTTTCATGGCAAATTTCTCGCGGAAAACAGCCCCGTTCAAAATTCGATTCCAAGCTTGACATGGACGAAAGCGCCTCCCAAGACCCAATCGGCGGGCTGATCCCTGTCAACCCGTCAACCCATCCGATATGTAGCTTGTGGGAGGACTGTCCTGGCATAGGAAGTAAGTGTCAAGGCCTGTATCATTCAGCGGCGATAGTCGTCGTTTTCATATCCCCAATACGGCCGGTCTTGTACCTGAATTTCTCCACTATAACCCACATGAAGCGTTCCCAGCCCCACCCCTCGACAACATTTTATTTGGCAGTTGTCAGCGCTATGGACTTTAGAGGTGAATGCCCGAAGGATGTTCGCTAACTCGTTTGGGGCGTCCCCATCATGACAGCCACAGGTCATGCACTAATCATGACTCCCGCGCCATCCATCAATAACATTGCTCCTAAGGAGGATCGTGATTTTCCCATCGATTATGCGGTGGCTCACAGCCCGGATTTGGATATCCTTTTTCTTCGTCGCACTAGCCCAGCTATAGGAACGATCCTTATGAGACGCGAGATATATAAAAAAGATGCCGATGTGCACACCACTACTTCAACAATGGAACAAGATGCGTCTTATCTGATTATTTAAAATAATTATCAATCAATCAACCCCCCCACGGCCACATTGTTAAGGTTCATACCAAGGAAAATCTTTAGCGAATTCTTGCGTCTGGGCTCGTTACAAACTCGGTGGCCTGATGTTTCTGGAAAACTATACTACCTCGGCACCCATGGGGATTTGGCACTAAGCTCAAGGGATGATCACACTTTTAACTGTGGCTTTGCCACAGCGTCCGCGGATTCTCGAAGGATATGGTCTATTTATTACTGCATTGCTCCAGAGGCCATACTCTTGGAGGATCCGATAATCATGATACCGATATTCAGAATCGGTTAACACGTTTGTGAGATACGCCACCCGGACTCTTGCTTAAAGCCTGCTGCTGACTTGTGATAAATTTCACGTTCTTCCAAGATCCGGTAGTCCTGATCCTGGTGGCCAGAACCTGTTGACATGCCTGTGAGACACTGGCCAGACTCTCCGTGTTGCGAACTCGTGAATTATTTGTGTTCTTTGGACCGACGACCGTTGTTGTGGATATGATTAGCAAGCGTGCAAGCCAAATGGCCAGAGAATCCTCTCTGTGGTTCAACGACGCATGATTTATGAGCCATACTTCGGATCATCCGAAACAAAGGTATCCTCGAGGCGTACTCACGGGGCGGATGATAAATCGTGTACGGTGTGTGCGGGGGGGTCCCACAACCAAACGAGAGACGCGTGAAAGGAGGAAACCACGTTTCTACCCCCCCCTCCACGATCATCCCTAAGCGTGTGCACAGACCTCTAGAAATGGACATGCTTGTCGGGAAATGGCAACTCATCGTTCTGCGGCGTGTTCTACGCGTGTTTCTCGAAAATCCAGGGTGCCCCACTCGTAACCGGTGCTATATCCCGGGGAGGCGGGACATGAACTCGTTCTTTCGAAGTTCTTCGCTGGAATATCGGTGCACGGCCAGCGCTACTAATGAGCAGCGGAAGTAGCAAGGGCTTGGGACAATCTTCCCCTTTCGAAGAAGCTTCGACGGCATGGGAAACACGTATATCATGCATCATGTCATTATCCATCCATCCATCGATATTGTTCGGTTTTTGGACAAGGGCGGAACTTCTTCGACCCTTTCAGTGTATCGCCGAGAAAGCCCACACACAGCAACACACGAGGAGCTTAGGCTGGGGAGGGACAATGTATTTTTATTCGGTTTTTTTCATAAGGCTGAGAAAAAAAGACAAGAGTGCCCACACTATCTTCCCCCATCGACATCAAACATGAAATCATGATTACTAAAAATAAAATCCGATCTTACTGCAAATGACGAAGTTGGGGAAAGGGTCGGAATGCTACGAGGCAGGAGAACAGAACACACATACAAGGCGATTACTCCTGATGTTGATATAGAGCGTAAATGTTCACAGAAGCGAGCATGGAAAAATCCGAAATAGGAGCGTGTGGGTGTGGGTGTGTGATAAGGTATCGAGGGGCCTGCCATTTCATTGGCGATGGAATGGAATGGAACAGCCCAGCGGCCGTAGCGAGCAGAAGATGTGTCGAATAAGCTGAATAACGAAGGGTTCAAGGCGAAGTGCCACAACCGGCCGCGGGCAAGGCTCCCGCTGCAGATCCTATGACAGCCCGTGGTCAAACCCAAAAATGAGGGACATATAGGAGGTGTGTGATCCGGTGGGAGTCCAACCCCTCTAATGTCCATATTGGGGCTCATGCTTGTGTTGTGCTGCGCAGGCGTGGCGCGCGCTTAAACAGGCGAGCTGTGGTCGCAGGCTCACAGGGAGCGTTATGTGGCAAGGCAAGGCAAGGGGATTTGTGTGTGCCGAAAATAACAATTCACATGGGGAGAGACATGTATTCCTGGCGGGGGAACGCCCAGAGGAGTGGGCCAAGGGGGAGTAGTGGCTGCGTCTAGCCTGGGACAAAAAGCTTGTAATGAAAGTTGCGGGGACAGCATTAATGGTGTGCAAGCATGAGAACGGGTTTCCGCCTACAGTAACATGAAACCATCGCTTGAGAGGGGGGGGGGAGGCGTGGGTGGGGTTTTGACGGCTATTCTAGACTAGACAAATTGACATTGGTGGGATCGCAGGGATGTTCGGACGGCGTTTTGGCTGGTCGGACCACAGGGGGTTGACCCGTAGAGACGAGGAGGGGGGGAAGGCATCGGCCGGCTTGGGTTGGGGTGGGCCAGACACGGCAAGCTTTTTGGAGTCTTGGAGAGACCGCCCCCCTGGGAAACCGAAGAGAAGGCGGCAAAAAAGTGATGGAGCAGAGGCGTCGAGGCGGCCAAGAACAAGAGCTTGGGAAGAAAAGCTTGTTGGGTTAGTCAAAAAAGAACTTGGTGACGGGTTCATTCTGATCCAATTGAGGCGTAATGTATGAGGTGTTCAAGTTTGTGATTTGGAAACCGTCCAAAGGGTCTTTCTCTCTCTCCACAAGCGAATTCCATTTGATCCGCAAGGTCCGTTTTCCGCCAGGGTTGGTGATTCGTCGCACGCCCATGTCGGTTTGAAACAAAGAGCAAAGTAAGAACAGGGAAAAAAAGATGATCATCTGTATGATGTGTTTTAAAAATGTATACACATCCCTACCATCGCATATACATTAATCATGGAAGCGATGGACGGGGAGGTCAGTGGTGAACCCAATTGCAAGACCCAAGGGGATTAGGGAGAAAGGATTGAGAGATCGATTTGTTAATCATTTAATCGGGATCAGTTACGTTACGTTGGAAGAACCGACGTGGTCGTGGTAAGTTGTCAAGTCGCCGTGTCAACCTTTTAGTAACCGTACTTGCCCTTCAACCACCTCGAGGCTCCCACCCTGTCATGGCCCATCTGGCGCAGGGTTACACATCGACCCAAGAGATTATTATTCCCGGGAACGCAGGGGGAGGGAGCTTATGAATATATATATACGTACGAACAACAAAGGCGAGTTCCCCCTATCTCCTTTGGCGCCAGAACAACAATGGAGCAACTTGACTTTGGAAGTTACACGATGATTAATGTAGTGACCCCCCCCCCCCCCCC
>MU150319.1:32077-95375 GCA_015584075.1 Collybia nuda
TTTGCACTCCTATTTCGTCCCGTAGTGCGATGGGCCCGCGACAACGTGCACACCTCTATACTCTCACGAGAACGGGAATAGATACAGCCCGGGGCGTTGGGTCGGTCGCTGGGGGGGGAGGGGTACATAGCGCCCAACAGCTGGATCCCCCCCCTTACCCACACACACACCTAGTAGCATTCCAGCTGTACCACGCCACTCGCCTCAAGATGCCTGTCTTTGTACTCTTTTCACAAGGGCGTGCCGCTTATAGGGTGAGCGGCCCTTTCATCGCAGGCAATCTCAGGCCAGGGCCGCCATCTCGAGTAGTTATTGAACATAGGTGCGACCGCTTCCCTCGGAAGCGTCGTCGTTTCAGGGATGGGGGCGCAGGTCTAACCATATCAGGACGGGCGATCTCAGGACTGTTCAGGACCCTCGCTCACAGCCACCGCTGCCTCGCGCTTCAACCCCTCCACAGCCCTCCACCCCACCAAAAATGCTCAGGTCTGCGAGCCAAGCCTGAGGCCTGATGCCTGATGCCTTGTGTCCGCGCCATGACCCTTTTCCCTTTCACATCCCCCCCGGCACGATGGTGTATTTAATTCCCGTAAATTTTTTTAAAATTTTTCATATCATGTCTCCACCCCAGACACCACCCGTCAACATAATTTTAATTGTAACGTATGTATGTAAGGGTTTACGATAAATTTTTTTTATAAAAAAAAAACACGTTTTTTGCAGGAGATGAAAATTCCAAGTCCAATTCCAATTCCCATTGGATGCATGTGTGTGCCTTCATTAGCGACTGACTCCAGGGTCGGTCATGCATCGTGAAACGAAACGGCCATCTGGATGCATCCCCAGGCGATGTCCCCCCGCATAGGAATCACGACATTATTTATATCATCGTGGGGATCGGAAGGGAGAGGAAGAACGGGGAGCAGCAGCTGACTAGGGGTCCGGTCCCAGAGCCTTCGCCCCTCCGCTGATAACGAAATAGAACACGACTAGCTCGGGGCGACGGGTAAACGACGCCTTCGGGCTCTGTTTCTTTTTATGGCGATAAGGGCAAACTAACACGCACGAACTCTCGCACTATCGCATATTCGCGTACCCCGACTGTGTGCGCGTCATCGAGTAAACAAATATAGAGCAAGCATGGGGGGAGGGGGGGTTCTTTTTCGTTAATCGCCATCCAAGCCCCTTGCCGACCAGGGTTCATTTATACCCAGGTTGGATGCATAAAATTATAACAAATGCTCGGGAGAGGTGTCGAAGAGAAAGGGAGGGTGGTGGTGGTGGTGCAATACTAACTCCTGAGTTGCTCCTGAGCCGAAGTTCCTAAATTAGCGACACAGTGGGAGAGGAGCAACGGGTATCTTGATTCTTGATAGCGCGGAATTGCGCAATGTGGGGTCCTTGCCCCGAGTGCGGGTTGCTTATCATACACACTGCCAGTCCAGCCCAGTGGAGTGGGTTGTGCAAAAGAGAAAAAAAAGAAAAAAAGAAAAAGAAAATGGAGGTTAATGTTATAATGTTAATTTAAAATTAAAGTTTTTTCTTTCTCTCTAATCCTAAAAACGTACTTCTTTTCCGTATACGTATAGATAATAGCGGTGAATCCGATTTCCTTGATCGCCGTGGGTATCGCGAAGCCCCCCCCCCCACCCTCTTCGCAGTTATCCAACTCTGTTTTCTGCGAAGCACGGGGGGAGGGGGAAGTGCCAGTGGGGATGTAACATGTAACATGTTGCCAAAGAAAGGTTCTAGCTAAATAGTAGCGAGCCACCTGCTCCAATCGTAGCGTATAACGTATGCTATGCGCATATGGGGTGCACGCGGGAACTATGGCCAGCTGAGCGAGCGAGCGAGGAATACCAAGCGGGTAGTACCATCCCAGTCGATAACCCGATTCCTGATTCCTGATGCGTGATTCCTGATGCGAGATTCCTGAAAGCAGCGTCTTCTCAGTTCTGCCCCCCCCACAGCTTACCCGGCTTCCTACGAAGCCAGCAATGAAGGAAGGGGGAGAGCGGAGTGGCACCTGGTCCGGACTCTGCGTTCCATAACGATGAATGACCATGACCCCATACCCATGCCCATGCCCATTCTCTATTCCAGCAGCTTCGATCATGATCTTTGACGTGACGCGATGATACATAAATTGATTTGTCCTCGCCCCGGGTCACGAATCACGATTCCGGACAAACTACGGGGCAACGTCGCAGGACACTGCTGGCTGGCCTGGGATAGCGGTTTGGCGTGTATTGCGACACTGCATACTCGAGGAGGTATACGGCCCGTTCACGCGGGGGGGGGGGGGGGGGGCAGGAGGCGGCCCTTGTACGACAACACACGCGACAACTACTTTTGACAACTACGACGCCCGCGCCGGATGACCCTCTATTCTGAATCCTGTGATAATGATGATGATGGCGTACACGGGCTCTGACTAGCAACTGCGCCTGTACCGAAATCCGTAACGTGATTGCGGGATTGTATCAATGACAACTAGACAAACTGGAAGCCCCACTACTGAAGCCATTCGGGGCTCGGGAGGTGGGGCTGCAGACACGTATGTAAAATGATAAATATACCCGCACTGCAGCCACAGCCTGAGCTTGGCAGTACATAGTATAAGCCAGCGTTAACGGCAACTCCGTGCTCGACGTGGGATGGATGACGCGCACCTCCCCACCTCCGGCCCACAAAAAAAAACAGCCTTCTCCCCCTTCTTTCTTGTTTCGAGTTCATTCTCAAGTTAGGTTTGGATAATAATAACAAAAAGACCCTCTAGTACGGCGAGTCTGGACCGGTCGTGGCAGGAGGGTGGACAAAAAAACTCATCGGTGGCTTGGGCTTGGGCCTTGTCAGTTCTTTTCCCATGAAAAGAGCATAGGCTCTCACGCGACTGCTGTTGGGGCTTCCCTTTTCTTTCCCATGCCCACCTTATGCATGTTTGTGGTTACTGCGTTTCGAAGCACCGATCCGTTTGACAGCACACTGCTTTTATCCTGTTACGATTCAAGAGTCCCATTCTCTTACATACATACCCCCCCTTTTCTCTATCTCTCCCCGTCCGTCCGTGCTCCGTGACGCTTCGAGAAGGGAGTCTCAGAGATCTTTTGATTAAAAATTCCCTTACCTGAGCATGAGTTGCCGTACTGCTTTCACTCCGAGTCCGGTCAGGCAGAAGTAATCTTTGGAATTATCGTAGTATTGCGGAAGAAAAATGGGGTTTGTATGTATGTATAGTAGAATTATAAATGATGAATAGCGGATACGAATATACGAAGGATACGGGATAAGTCGGTAATGCGTAAATGTGTGGGTGTGTGGCGTGTATGTGTGTGTGTGGGTTGTTTTGGGGTACACAATGCAGATGATTAATACAAGGACGAGGGGAGCGAGAAATACGGGGCAAGAATAGTGAGGTAATTATCGTTAATTCCCATTTGTCGGTTGGGTGGGAAGTGGGCGTATGCATCGTGCAGGAGGGAAGAAAACGGAAAAGAGATTAAGAAGAGAAAAAAAAAAAAAGCGACGGATAAATGCGTTATGCGTTGCGTGGTGGGGCGTAAAAGGAATAAAATAAAATAAAATGATGACAATGCAGTGGAGACAACCACTCGCTTGTGGGTTAACGCTTACTCAAAAGCGTACTCCACAGCAACGGAGCATGCCTCGTTGGCTTTTGCGTCACGGCCGTGCTGGAGCAGGCTCTGGCGTGTGGAAAAAAAGGCATCGCAGGCGGGGCATGCGTGCACGCCAAGAACCCGGACGCTTGCGTCGGCCTGCGACGCCTGCGAGCGAGATCGCTTGGATGTGTGGGACATCTAACAAGGAAACAATACGCGATGAGTAAAAACTAAACAAAGGGTATATATCCAAGGGTTGAGACGCTTACCATATCGTCATTGTCCTCGAGGTCCATTTTTCGCTTCAGAGAAGATGAAAGGGATGGCTCTGCACCTGAAAAAAAAAAAAAAACAAAGAAACGAGCCCGTGTAAGCCGTTGCTGATCGGAGAAGTAGCAGGGCTCGCTTACCGGACAGGGTGTCCGTGAGGTGTGTCGAAAAGTTCTCGCGCCATGCGAGGATGCGCTTCATGCGAATCAAGTGGGTGTCTGCGTATGGGTCTGGCCGTGGGGGGCTGTTGCTCATGTCATAGAACTGCGGGGATGGAGATGGGAGGGGCTGGGGTGGGACGTCCGAGGAGCAGTATGAAGAACAAGCGGCTTCCTCGTCTTCACCTCCTTCATTGTTGTTGTTGTTGTTGTTGTTGTTGTCGTCGTCGTCGTCGCCCTCGTCTGATGTCGATGATTCAGAGTATTCCGACGAGGATGCGTAGGACGAGGAAGAAGAGGCTTGTCCCTCGCCGATGACAGAGGTGATGCGACGAGGTGGTGGTGGGTCGCACTCGACGAGCTGGATGATCTGGACGGTGTGCTGCTGCCTGAGAAAGATCTGTGTGCCGGGGAACTTGTTGTTGTCGTCGTGGAAGAGGGCGTCAGAGGACGAGGTGGCAGAAAGAGGGAGGAGCATTGTGCAGTGGGTGTAATCTCGCATTAAGGGATGAATATTTAAATAAGAGAGGGGGGAGTGCAATTTATAATGGAATTTTATTTGAACATGGAGGGCAAAGGAAGAGTTGTTGCGGTGAAGATCGATCCCAAAATCGATAGATCACTTCCCGAACCGAGATCCACTTTTCCAGATTTTCCCATGCCGCTTTCGGTTAGAATTCCTTAGACGTCGCAAAACACGTGCAGACATATCCGCTTATCGGATTTCCCCAACTGATCCAAATCATTCCAAACCACCCACCGATTCATCTTTTCTCATGCTCCCATTTCCCACCCACCCATCCACTTATTTCACATCCGAGTATAGCATCCCCATCTATCCCTTTCTTGCCCGAGCATCCTAGAATAAACCACCCTGTATTTCACACAACCTTTATTCAACCCGGCAATAACAACATTCAAGCGCTAATGAAAGAAAAAGGGCAAAAAAAAATCACAACAGAAAACATATCAACAGCAACAGCAACGCAACCGGCATCCCCACCGTCTCCATCTGCCTTGAGTACCGCCCCCTAAGCCCTATATTATATACCCATCATCATCATGGTCGCATCGGTGCCAGCCACGCCTCCGCTGCTTCGAACTGGGCAATCAATTCCGGCAACACCGACCCCTCTGACTGCAAATGTCTCATCGCTGCGAGCGCCTGGAAAATAAAATTAAAAAAAAAAGGTAATGAGATGTTCGTTCAACAGAACACGTCCCCCCTATCCCGAAAATAGGACACAACTTACCACGTCCCAGAACCTGAACCCCCGTTCGACTTCCTGTTTCGGATACTTCACACCAGGGAACGTCTCCTCGCAAATCTCGAGTGCCATTGCCTTGGCCTCCCTCACACCCTCCGCGTTAGGGTCTCGCACACGCGTCCGGTTGTTGATGTGTGTGAGAGCATCGAGGTACACTTTGGCGAGCACCCCAAATCCAGTATTCACCTCTGTCTGGAACGGAAGCGAGAGCGTAATGTCCAGCAGGTCCTCCCGTGCACGGCGGGCATCAGACCGGAGAAGCATATTTAGCGACGTCATCTCCAGGAGCGTCCGAAGTGCCCGTGTCAGGGATCGCACAAACGAGTTGAATACCAATAATTCGCGCGAGAGCGGTGCCGACCATGGTTGAGCCTGTTTACCCAAAAACGACGTAATTAATTGCGGGGTAAAATCAAAAAAAGAAATTAGCGTGGAGCGAACATGCCTTGAAATTTAGAGGCACAATACTCAGTACCCGCATCACCAGGAGCATGCAAGATTTTTCATCATCTGGTGGCGCACCCCCGAAACATGTAAAAAATCAAATAGATGTTAATGGGCGTGAGAAAAAACACCACGAACCGGTGCCAAAACTGGGCCCGCCACTAAACGCCCGACCAGACCACAAGTGACCGTGCATCACACCCGCCCTGACTAGTTCCAGGAAGAGATAGAGTGGGTCTTGGAACTTGTCGTTGACGCGGGCATTTTTGATCGATGTGTACATCGCGCGCGCTAGTGGGGAGTGAGTGTGCGAATTCAATAAAAACCTGTGAAAAACACCCAATTTAGTAGTGTCTTCGCCCGAATAAGGGAAGGAGAAGATGTATTCGGAAATTCACCCGCGAAGTTCCAAGAATCGCCAAATCACATTTGCAACCACTTCGTCTTTCTTGTCAAGAGGGGTCGGTGATGGTGTGGCCTTGTTGCTTTTCGTGCGTGCTGCCAATCGTTCCGAAGAAGTGGCACCTAAACAGAGTGCGAAATCGATGGTTGAGGACTGTATCGGGAGCCAGGATAACAAAGATAGCCATTAATGGATGTTTTTTCCCTCGCTTCAATAAGCCTCGACTGTTAATGCTTACGTTTTGCCTCCGTAACTCCTCTTCCACAATTGCATAAGTGACGTTCCAGCCCACCACGCGTTCGGCCAGCTGCGCCGTCTGTGGCGAGTTGTGCTGGACAGCCTTTTGGTTGTGCGGGGTGGGTGGTTCGAACCAGAACAACCCGTGCACCTTCCGGTTGCCCCAGAAGGTGTGGGCGACGCTGCTGATGAGAGCCAACGCGGTGGCACGCGGACCGGTCTGCCCATCCGTAATAACTTCCTTCACGAAGCGTTTATATTCGGTAGTTTCTCCGTTGTCCAATGGTGGGTTCTCCACGATTTGCCCGGTGGTCAGCCAAACAAGGGCCTGCGGGCCAAGGAGTCCGCGAGAGAGGTAAAAGTAGATCTCGTCCGGTAGCCGATTCGTGAAAATTTCATGCAGGTCCTGCGGGATGTCGTTTGCCGTTGGGTGGTGTGGGTGCTGGTTCGGGTGACCCTGTGGTACCGGTGAGTTGATCACGAATGGGAGCGGTAAGACCGTGCCCTCGGATGAGAGAATCAACGAGTATTTGATCATCGAACGCGTGCGCGCGTAGTGGTCCGAGTATTGGATGGTCTTGACCGCAGGGTGCTCTGCGAACGCAGAAACGGCAGCGTGGCCGGACTTGTAGTACTTGACCATGTCAACGGTCGCTTTTAGGGCTTGTTCATGTACGGTTGGTGGGAAAGGCATGGAATGGTCAAACCCAACGAGAATACCAATGTCCAGGAATTGGTCATCGGTTACACCAAGCTCCTGTACGAATGAACGTTTCGATGTGAACGTGAAGACGGGGTTGGCTGAGGCCAGGTCTAGTGACGTGACGAGTTTGTCAATACCGGGATATAGAAGGGTATCTGTAGGTCCAAATATGGCATGGATATACGACTTGGGATGGCGTTGTAGGTATATTAGCTGCGCGCATCAAGTCAGTCAGGAAATTTGAAAAAACTTCACACACGAAAATACTTCAAACATACCTGTGCCCATGCGACATACGGCGCGATTATGAACTCCACGTTCCGATGTCTGAATACTCTCAAGACCATCCTCCAGAGATCCCACTGCGCAAAGTTACTCCTCCCCTCGAACAGCTTGGTCGCAGCCTCCTCCTGTCCGGCTTCATACTTCGCCCACGCCTGGCTCCGGTCCCTGCACGCCTCACTATGCTCAGCATGGCTGTTGGGCTTCAAACGCTTGTTGGGTATGAGCCCTGGGAATACAAATACAGGTTTTATATGCAGTTTCTCGAGGGCGCGTAAGTCGGATTCAATGCGCTGGGTCAGCGCTAAAGGCAGACCGCCCGTTGCAGCAAGTAAGGGCTCCCGAGAGGGAGCATTGTCCATCAACAGTTGAAGATAATACGAGGCATCTATTCCCAGACGCGAATCAGAGAGAACTGATAGAGGGAGCGTTTGCAAATGCTTTCGTTCGAAAAGGTAGCCTAGAGGGGTCACAACACACCGTTTCAGTCAGTTTTTGACCATTCGTAATGAGAAAAACGCGGATAAGGACTCGAAACTTACTTTCAAGATGCTTAATCGGCATTTGGACGCAGGTCGTCGGTGTTATGGCCGTCGAGCTCGTTTGACTTTGCTGTCGTTGGCAACGACAACAGCAAAACAACAGTGTACAAAGCTTATGTAATGCGAACAAGCTTTTCTCACCGCCTTTCGAGCCCTTCCTCCATCGTTCATCATCCTTCTCAGCCAACAGCCATTACTCTGCCCAGTTGTTCGCCTTGATTTCATTAAAATACCATTAAAAGCCTTTCCTAAAAAAAAAAAAACTAAAACAACGAGATTCCGATTGATCGCCTAGCCCAGCCTCAAAACTCAAATATACCAAACGTGCACCCCCAAAATGCAAGTTACCAAACAAACATATCCATAATTGCGCACGAATCGCACGCAAGGCGGCTTTTCGCAAAGTTGCAACTGCTGACCAGGCCTACAACAGTCCTGTGACCCAACGAGTCCTGTATTAGCGTCGCTGGCCCGATCTGCGAGGAAGTCACTTCGACTGGGGATCATGCAACCTGATCATATCCCTTCCCCTTCAGTGAGCCATAGACGCTCTACTTCCTCTGATAGACTTTGACACGCCACTGCCCCTTCGCCACTGGGGTTTTGGATTTTCATCGATCTCGATACATTATACGGACTTACGCCCAGACCCAATGTTTTAGGGGTAACGGATATAAAGATCCCTCTTGGTCTCCCCCTCCATCGCAACTCAATGGCGAGCAGCTGCCAACATCCAAAACAATTCCCAGGCTTACTTTAGACGGCCGCACTTGTCTTGCGGTGTTCGTGACTTCCCGTATCAAACCAAATCAAGCAGCCATCTGACAGCTGCGATGGTTCGCAACGAAACACAGGGCTCACCAGGTGTTCAGCCCACAAGACCATCTGACAATTCCTCCTATTAGCAAGACAACCGTCTTCTTGCTATGTGCGAGCCGGTAAAGAGAGGTTCACACCGGTGGTCTTTCTTTAGGCTCTCTTATCTGTTCGGGCGTTGCATCAACGCAACGGCTGCTTCGATTTTATGTCCGGTGAATTAATCATGGCTGGAATTGATCACGGTGTTTCCCCGAAGCCTCCTCGAGAAACCCGATTCTGATAAAACCGCATTGCTGCGTTCCCACTCTGGGATGTATTTTCCTACGCTAGCGCGGTTTTTCGTCGGTGTCTTGGCCCTGTAGCTGTACCCCACATATGCTAAAACACTCCCCTCCATCCTTAACGGATACATTTTTGGAGGCTTTACCGGAGTTGTGTAGTATTTCACCCACATTCCTTGTTCTAATCATTCTTACGTGTGTTTCTCGGAACCTGCTACATCTTGCAGGGGTGAGCAACTATAGGTTAATCCTGGAATGTCGCCGAGCTTTTAGCGAGACGTCATGAGCCAGTCCTATCACATGTCCTTGCCTCGACTCAAAGCAAAATTCACAGGCTGCGATTTGACCCCGGAGTAAACAGGGCAGTTGGCAGTGAGATGTGTCGAGGTAGGTATGTAACGAAACAATGGTCATCGACTTCACGTTCTAGCCCGCAATGTTCTCACCCACACTGATGGCTCCACCGATAACAGTGTAGCGCTCGACTTCTCGAAGGGGCGGGTGAGATCAACTTTGATCAACACATGTACAAGCGTACTTAGGGTATGGAACTGCCAAGGAAAGGGAAAGGTTATTTATCGTGAAACGGGATCGATGGCCCGGCGATGATGAGGCGCATGTCATCCGGAATCCACAAGTAACACTCAAGACTGATGCACACTTTTGACAGCTTTAGCTTTACACTTCAACACATGCACAAGGCGTGCATTTTATCTCACCTTGTGGGCTAGTGCGGCAGGTTCCAAGAATACCTAGGGCACGGCCTTGACATCTCCCCTCACCGTTCTATTATCGGGATCGGATGGAGGAGATACCCGTCAAGAGATGAACGATAATATCGATGCCCTCTGATATCGTGAACAGATGGAGAACTATCCCATGATTTCGGATGCCACCCACGACAAACACGAATCTGCGGGTTGATTGCGGGTTCAGTCAGGGTGGATTCACGAGTCCCCTAGTCTCCCTGGCATATGGCGTCTATTGCGACATCGGAATCATATTTACACGAGGCACTCGAGACGCGTACGATCGTCGCAGTCCGAACGCTGATTTATTGGTGTGTGAAACGAGACAAGGAAAATACATTCAAAAAGGTTAGATCCATTGCTCAAACTTCTGTAACACATGTCCGCACCATACCTGGGCGGACAAGTGAATTTCGAATAGAAAGGGTCCAACGCCTAGGCGAAAGGCTTGAGATCGGCATGTATGATAGTATTCAATCGACCAAGGCCTTCGTTTTTGGTGGTGGGATTAAGAAGCGTCATGTTCTTTGCACCAGACTCTTATCTCCATCTGGAGGGCTATTCTGCGTAGACGAACTAAAGCGGTGGAACATTCAAGGCGTTCACTCCGAATCGCGGATGAGAAGTAGGACTGTTGTCGGATGAAGTGCAACACGGGATCGGACTAGAGTAGCTGGAAGAATGACCATCAGTCCAGATGTATCGATGATAGTGACCGTGAGCGATCTCACGGGCCAGCTCGAGCCTGGATGGCTTCCATGGGATTTAAGTTTTCAGGGAAGGGTAAAATGTATTGGAACGCTTGTTGGGGATGGGGGTAACCCACCAGGCTTCTACACAAACAAAGGGGAGGATCCCACAGCGCTGAGAGAGCAAAGGGTAGGACTGTTCGAGTTTGACATCTCGCCAAACTAAACGGCGATCAAAGTTCGGAGCGTAGAGCTCGATGATATCCAACGGTAATTAACGGCAGGGAGTGTACAGAGGTGAATCACAAGAAACATGCCATACTTTGGAGACATTTATTACATCCAACTTGCAGGATAATATTGGACAGCCAGGGACGAGCGAAAACAGACTTCGATTGTGAGGAACACATATCATGCAACCCTGAACATGAAGCTCAAGGCTAAGGAATTGGCCGGGAAACCAAGGCCTCGTTGGTCCGAGTAATGAACAAGTGACGACACCATCAAGAAAAATGGAGTAATTTCCGCGACTGCCGAGAATACCAGAGCCCCCGTCGCGATGTCTTTCAGTGGGAAAAGAGGAGTATTTCAATATGAACTGAATACGTGTCGCCAAAGGGTGGAGTAAAAAAAAAACCCCCGACAATTATCAGGTTGGAAAGTATTAAGTGGGTCGTCGTACCACGCAGGCCCCACTAAAAATCGAAGTGTAATCTTTGGAGAAATAGCGGGGCCATGATGACTCGTGTTCACGATATGGTTGGTTGAGAGACATCGCTTGGATCCCTGGAAAGGTGGCGTGGTTGGGCTAAGGAGAAATCCAGATTGTGCAGGGGGGGCAAATAAGCACCGCAGTCAGGGTGGGGTACTCCATGAATTTCGTGCAGTGTGCTCCGATCCGGGTGACTAGATAATTAGGGTCACATGAACGCCCTTTGCTCGATTCCTCCCCAATTCAAGGGGAAACCATTTGACAATAATCGATGTGGATAAGATCCAGGTACTGGGGGCGGGACCGTGCTTGCCAAAACGAGGAGTTAGGTAGACAAGGTATTGCGCAGAGGTCACGGTGCGGTTTCTGGGGATATAGTGCGGTCGCAGGATGAACATGAGAAGTACAGTTTCAACATTCCACCAACAGATGGGATTGATACGAAAGCCTGGAGTTGTGCTCCCCGACAAGTCTCCTTGACTAGCGCGGGTGGGTAAGGGATCAAAGTGTTGCATCTGGCAGTTCGTAGAGAGTTCAGTAGAGATGGCATATGGTGGCTTGCACTCGTGGGTCGACTTGCGGGCGAACCAGCGTCCGGGGAAAACAATAGACTACGCGTGAGAACAAAAGTGCTCGTTTTGGAAAACGGAGTGTGTATGGGTCATTCTGGGATGATGAGCTTCGGTTGCTCGAGCAATCAAGCTGCCCAGTTATCATGATTGAACGCCTAGTGTCGAATGCTGTTTATTGATGGCCTGGTCGCTGGGCTGACAGATTGATGGCCTCATCCGAGCCTGTGGGGAAGGTAAAGAAGAAATTGTATGGTTAGTATTCTACATCCGGATGGAATCAGTAATATAGCGTGTGTGAGCAGAGGAAAAAGGCCAAGGATTCCAGGTGATATGTCGATTACATGGGTACAGAGCGGAAGAAGACAGAGAAAAGAGGCTGAACTTGAATCACGACGGTAATATGGCAACAATTCCGAGTGCACACGGTAGAAAGCACACATGTCACTCGGTCCATGAAATTTGAAACGTGGGACTAATGTCGGGTTCATCATGGACGGCGACAAATCACGACGGAAAACAAATGGGTGAGTAAACACGCATACGCGGTAGCAGTGCACGGGAAGACAGGGGTTGGGTTCACAACTTGACGCATGGGATTGTGATACCGTGGACGACATAGAGTGCGAATATTCGAATTCTGCCGATGATGCTTCATGCATGAAAACGGATACACCTCATGGGCGCTGTTGCCTTTTCGGCACGCTCAATAATGGCAAGCATGGGACTCTCGTGTCCAGAACGTTATAGCGGTCCTTCGATACACTGATCATGATTGTAGAGGCATCTGACGACCAAGCACCCCCGAACACACCTCAGTTAATCATGATATGCTCATAGGCTTGCTCTATATCGGTCTGAGCCTCGATTATCACTAAATGAGGCTGATGAGAATGAGATAACGGGTAAACACATTCATGAAATTTACTCAGCGGCCTTTGGCAGGAGAAACGTTTAAGATCTGTGAATCCGAGTCATCCCCCCCAATGACCACCAGGACATTTTCCCTGGCCTATTGAACGACGACACACACGCGATGCCACCAGTAAAAAGCCGGCTGATTTTTACTTAGCGGTTTTTGCCGCAGAAGACGGTGAGCCTTCGAAGGTATGACGCCGCCGGCGGCAAGTGCCCTCAATTTTCGACATCGATATCGGCAGATGTCGGGAACTCTGTGGGCAACTGCCATTGTAGGTGGTAGAAGCGAGAGAATATGTTGGAACTACTTGCTCGGAAGGAGACAAAAATAACCCATCGACGAGTTCTTGTGGGAACCATCTTCCGTGGGTAGACACCGGATTGATGTGATTGTCCTGTTTGACATGCCAGAGGGAAGTAAAAAAGACGACAGTTGCAGCGCAGCGTGTAGGCAAGTATGGTCGAGCATGTGTGGGAGAGAAACAGCGGTGATTCTTGGAGTGAGTGGGTGTTGTAATTGCTGGTTTGGGCTTGAAATTTGCCGAACCTGGGTTATGTCTCCGGGGAATTTCTTTCGTTTCTTCCCATCTGTGAGGAAATAGGCCATAGCACCACAAGTATGATACGAACAACATGTGTCTGGATTTGCCGCCAACGCCGATGCATCGCAGGACGCAACTGTTCACCTGAGGTGCACATTGACGAGATATTAACGGACTGGAGTATCTTGTTGGTTGTAGTGATACGGCGGTGGGCCCGGAGCACAACAGCGGCTCCACAAAAGGGCCTCCATTGCCACAGCACAAATGGGAACAAGGCCATCAAAGTGTTGCTGGTCTTGAGGTGGAGACCGTGGCATCGTTGAAAAAATTTCAGGGTGTGGTAGTCCGCAACAGCAAGGTGTTAAGGAGTGATTTCGCCGGAACTGTGGGAGAAACCAGCTGGCGGCGATGAAGGTGCACCGCACCCACTGGGGCAGAACGGGCTCACTGGAAATTGATCCTAAGATAATTCCCGGAGTGAAAGAAGTGCGATGAGCTAGGCCATCCCGATCGAAGCGCTAATCACTGACTTTAAGATATTGATATTTCGCAATGCAAATGGGATTATCAATACATGCCCGAGCTAGCGTAAGGTGCACGCGCAGAGGCTGACCATACTGCTCTTCTCTTTGTAATTAAAAAGTAGAATCATGCGTGAGAGAGATGCAAGAAAAGCACATTTCTTATGGAGGGTTCGTAGGACTACGCGATGTGCGATGTGTCGAACTAGTGAAACCACAACACTACCACCAACGCATGTTCGCCACTGAAAAGGTCATGCTCGTGTGTGTGAGACTGAATTAATGGATTTATAACATAGCCGGCGGTTAACGGTAGTGGCTTGGGTATCGTGTCGATGAATATCCTTCGTAAATTCCCAACGTGCCCATGCCGCTGGAATGGGTGAATAAAATGAGATTTTTGACAGCGAGGGCACCTGCCTCGGTGGTACGGTCAGAATACCGAGCGACTCTCAAATATTTTTGGTCACAATATTGGTCGTCCGTATTCCTACGAGCATTGCGTGAAATTGTCGCCATTTCACGGCACAAACCTCGAACTTTCAAGGTTGGCGCCTACTTCCTAACACCTGGAGACTGGTAACGAGCGATACCGTGGGTCGAGACGCCCGGGCCGATCGGGGCGTACCCTACCCAAGTATTGAAAGTCAGCCTGTATAATTGTAACGTTAACATAGGGATTTCAAACACGAGCACAGGCACTTACGTACCAGTAGTCTGCTGAAGGGTGAAGCTGCGGTGACTTTCCAGGTCTGGGTATCCTGTACGCCACGAATGACAGCCCGACTGGTGCTGTAACCGAGTTTCCCTAGATATGTTGGTCTGAAACCATTGACAGTGGGCAAAGAATCGGACGTTTTATGGGAAAATAGTGGTACATCGTCATGCATAGCCGCGGGACCTGCCATTTGTCGAGAAGTGAGGAGTCGGAGACATATCCCAAGGACGTATAGTTTAGATATTACTGATGCCAATAGTTGCCTCGACTCTATTTCATGACGTAGTTTGATCGCCAAGCATCGAGAATTCAAAGCCAATTGGTTGGATGTTGGCGTTGGTCGTGGTTTACAATACTCGCTCCACTGTTAACACCGGCGCGCATGCCTATTTTGGAGCTCCGTTAGTTGGGATTAGGGAAGAGGCTATGAATATCAATTGGTCCAGTCGGAAGTGACTCGTAAGCAGTGGCACACGACCAAGATATCGACATCACCGGGGCGGATGGTATGTGAGATTTGAATTCATTTCCATTTTCCAACAGATACTCTTACGCCACGAAGAATGGTACTAATCGTAGAAATCGAGGATTCTATTGAAACTCTAACCAATGGGCGTCGACAGGGCCATCTTGAGATATAATCGCTACTGGGCTGCTTTTGACCATCAGCCCCCGTTCATTTCCACTCGTCAAGTGACGCGAAAAAAGCCACTATTTCACTCACGAATCAGCACGAGGCTTCCTGCGACTGTATCAGGGCCATACGACATGGGAGGAGTTGACAGGAGGAGAGGGACTGAAAGAGGGCCAAGCGGCATTAAGCGTCGGCGCACTGCCTTTTCGGGCCCCTTGGCGCCGTTGGAGCCAAAATTTTAGGCACCACGTGATACTTTTATTTTTATCATGACAGTTAGTTCGGTAGAAAATAGCGTAAAGACTAGTGGCATTATGGGTACCGAACGAATGCTGGAGCAATGGCGATTTTTTAAGAACAGCTTCTCTCGCTTTCTTGAGGCGAGGATCTGTGGAAATGAAGAAATTCTGTGGATGATACTAGTCGCAAGAGACCATTTATAGATGCCGGTCAGCCGGGCGGAGACTGTAACTAAACGGAGTCACGGAGTGGATCGGAAACAGAGGAGGCAAAAGCTTGGGTTTGAGTTCTTATGCAGGAAATGCGCCTGTCTTGTTCACAGCTCACCAACTTACCACCATTGCTCCCATAATCCCAAGCAGTATTCCCTCAATTCAAGAGGCATGAGCGAAACCCGTTCCCCTACTCACGCTTGTCGCAAGCGTGGTCGTGTGCAGGCAAGGAAAGGCTGTTTGAAGTCGCCCATACCGAGCCCAGGCCCAGATAGTGCACAGATCCGCAAGTGCGTCGCTTTTGGAGCAGAGGGGACTGAAGAAGTATACGTCGCGGATGTGTGGGATCGTACACCGACGGAACCAGCTCGTAAACTAACATATCAGTGAGTAACCACCCAGATAAAAAAATTTCGAAGCACGCCACGCTGCATCGTTTTTAAATGCCTTGCGATTTATCATTACTGCGCGCGGCTGATACGTTTTGTGCAGGGATATACTAGAGTTGAAAGAAATTCAACGTTCATTACCCCGAGCTAACCAGCTTGCGGATCCAGTATCAGGCAGGCCTGGGTCACACTTCCTCTCAGCTGTCCCTATTGGCCTTTTGCCTTTGCTTTCTGAGACGGACTCAGGCGGGTCTCAAGACTCATCGAATGCAACCTCACCAATAACTTCCCCAGTCACATCCCCGCCGCCAACCCCTACGGGTCTTTCTTCAAACCCTAACTGGTTGGCACCCGCCCCCCGTCCACAAGCACGTGCCGCACCACAACCATGGCACCCTCCACATCTCGCCCACCTTCTTCCAAGCAAACCCGCCGCGCAGCGAGAGAAACCCAAGTTTGCGTTTCTCCCTCTTTTAGAGACACCTCCATCGTCAGAGCCAGTATCACCCTTTACCTCGAATCCATCCTCGCGAAGCCCGTCTCCAGAACCATCAGATACTGACCAGTCGCAAGACCCCCCAACCCCCTCTCTTACGAATGCATCTTTAGACAGTAGTCCTTTGTCTCGTGCGTCCTCGTCGTCGCCGGAGCCTTCTTACTTCCAGTTGCCCCCTCTTCGGGGAAACTCCGGACATTACAACGGCAAGCCCCACTTCGGCGTTCACCAGGATGAAGAATCCCCATCGTCGCCGGACGAAGGATATCACTTTCACCACCGAACGCATTCACCATCGCCCTCGTACGCCCTTGCCCCGCTGCGGTTGGGAGATATGGGTATGAACCCCGAATTAGACATGAGGCGGCATATGCGCTCGACCTCAAACAAGGGAAGTGCTCTTTTAGGTGACGCTACGCCAATAAGACGTCAGCGCCCCCGGAACGTTATCGAAATCAACGGCGTTGAGATTGATCTCGACGATGACGACGAGGACGATTACGACTTCCCTATCACCTCCACGCCCGGTGCATCCTCCTCACGCAATTTCCCAACCTTGTCTTCTTTGTCTGAGTCTCTGTCGGACTCTGCTCCAACGACTGCTCCGGGGTCACCAACCACTCCGCCAAGCTGTCCAACACCTCCAGACGAGGATGTTCCGAGCATTTCTTCTTCTTTCCGCCCATCAACCCCCACCCTCGCTTCGTCCCCTCCAACTAGAGCGCTCAAGTCTCTTCACTCCCCTATTCGCTTCCAGCGAAATAAGGGCCCAAGGCCGGGAGCTATCTAGCATCCATAACCGTGTACGGCAGCTTCATACCTCACTGCTGTCCCCTCAGCGCGGGACGCGGGGAATCTGGACAGGTGGTTGTGGGAGGAAAAGGTTTATGAATCGCAAGCGCTTTTGCTGAGCAAAGATCTTTGTGGAGATAATGCGGTGTGGGGGTTTCTTTTTACAGGAGGCTGGTGGTATTCCGAGCCCCGTCCTCGGGTCACTGCATCCGCATTCCGTCTCCGTCTGGTGAATCACACCGCCCTCTACCCGCAGAGACCGCTCCATCATACTTGCCATCTACTATTGGTTACTACTTGCTCTTCAATATCAATTCTTCATCATTATCGGTATCTCTGCCAAGAAACTCCACGGTTGTCGCACCTTCACTTGATTTATTTTACGCTCCTTCCAATCTCGTGCACCTTCTTCTTCCTCATCCCCGTCCTCGTCAGCTTTTACATACTCACCATTATATCACTCAGCCTTACCCGCAGCATCCCGATAATCACACATCACACGCTCATGCATACAAGCAGACATCTTTTACATCAGCATTAAATTCCCGGAATGAAATCACGGACTATTTACCTTTTTATATCTGCATGCCCCTCTCCCTCTCCCTCATTCTATTTTGGTTTAAGTGGTTTAAATATTACTTTTTTTTTACGTATTACATTACATACGGCGGCCTTACGCCTTGCATCGTCCTCTCCCACCCTCTCCCCGTTCTCTCCCGAAAAATATACACATAATGTTTCGTTCAAATGTTTCGTCCGCTCTCGCCTGCTTAATCTCGTATATGGACATCGGTCCTGTTATATATGTTGTACTGGTCTGTCGTACTTGCGCTTGCTTATGCCCCTTACATGGCTTAGATTTCACAGGGTGTTTTCGAAGGTCGTTCCAAATATCGTGACGTGTTCTGCCACTCCATATGGTTCACAATTCACCAGCGTCAAACTTATACCAAACGACCAGGGTTGTCCAACTCGGCCACAGGCGACAGCTTCCCCCTAGGCTGGTATACTGTCGACTAGTACTCAACAATGGCGTCAACCACCTAGCTTCTCGGCGATCGTCTACAAGACCCCTTCTGCGGCAAGTCTACGGTATTCCAAAACCTCTACGACATCGACGATCCCTCGTTCCTGATCATGCACAATAATAATAATACTTGATGTCGACGTCGATCGCAAATCCGGTTTGCAAGTAAATCAGCGAACCCTGGGGCGGTGGAGTCTACGGCATCTAAAAAGGCTCCCTCTCGACGTGGCGGTTTTGTCTTTCTCTTTTTCGTTCCTTTTTTCCGCGGGTTCTTGGTGTTCTCGGAGAATCTGAGGAAGTCAAGTTGTGGAGAGCGAGGACTTCCGAGTGCCCGCGGGTATACCGTCTTTAGATGCTGGTTCGTGGTTTACGGGTCGATTCGAGTCGGTGATATCGCTGTGTATGTGCGAATGTCCTCGTAGCGTCGTGCGCTACTAGGTACCGAGGCATTGTTGTATAACGTTAAGCCCTCCGCCGAGCTTCTGGAAAGAAATATTGTTCAGTTTATACCATGGGGACATTATTTTTCTCAAGCTATCCGAGGAAATAAACTGGTGGGATGATATCTGTGAGAGCGTAGTGATAGGAATCCGGACATTTCTCTTATCGTAAAGAATATTGAGAGAATAATTGTTGAGGGAGTAGTTGTTTAAATTTAGAATGTCGGTGTTCGCTTCCATGCGGCGGGCCGATGTTCGACAGTTGGCAGGTTTATTTGCCTTGCCCATTCAGAACAAATATGTGTCACCTGAAGAACGTCTTATCACGTGATCCAAATAAATTTCCTCAGTCGCGATTCACGGGTTGAAGTTTGCACCCTATCGTTTCCCGAGTCGATCGTATTAGATAGGGCCATCGTTAAAATGGCGACCAGACTTCCGCCACCAAAACGAGTGAAGGTTTACCATGGAGTACCTGAACCCGAGCCAGAACCACCAAAGCCATCGCCCAATATCGTTGTCCAATTCGTCTCAGAGGAAGACGGTCGATCTTTGGCTCCTGCGGTCAACTTACCTGCCAGTGTATCAAGGGAGCAGTTAGAGGTGCTGTTGAACAAGCTTTCCAGCGAGGTGAGTCTCGCATCATATTTTCTTTTACAATAATTCTTTATTTCTTATCTTGGGTATACGATTTTTCTGTAGGAAGAAGATCCAGTTCCATTCTCGTTTCATGTATCGCTACCGGAAGATAGAGACACAAAACCAGGGGCCCCAACACGGATCGTCATCTCGAAATCATTGCAGGATGATGTTCTCACCCACCCATCGGGTGCTTTCACTCCTGAAGATGTGTTGGTTGTCCATTGTTCCCCTCAGAGTGTGTTCCGAGTCAGACCCGCAACGCGGTGCTCGTCGACATTATCTGGTGAGCCGGCTCCTTCCCCTATCTTGATCCCCTTTTCTTACCATATGTTACCCTATTTAGGCCATACATCTCCAATACTCTGTGCATCGTTCTCACCCACTGGGAACCTACTCGCCACAGGCTCAGGTGATACAACAGCCCGGTTGTGGGATTTAAACACCGAGACCCCCTCACATACGCTGCAGGGCCACATTGGATGGGTGTTGTGTGTCGAATGGGAGGCTATGGAGCGAAAACTCGCTACAGGCGGCCACGATGGGCATGTGCGTCTCCAATTCAGTCATACTCATCTATCATTGACTTTCTTCACAGGTCCGCTTGTGGGAACCAAAAACAGGGAAGCCAATCGGCGACGCATTGAAGGGCCACTCGAAATGGATCACCTCGCTCTCTTGGGAGCCGATCCACTTGTCAGCCACACATTCTCCTTAGTACGAGAATACACGACTGACAAGGTCACAGAAACCCCTCGTCCCCTCGTGTGGCATCATCTTCTAAGGATGGTACCGTGCGCGTATGGTCAACTCTTACCCGACGGACGGAGTACACACTTGGTGGGCACAGTGCTAGCGTTAACGTTGTTAAATGGGGTGGTGCAGGCGGGCCGAAGGGCGTTTTATATACTGCTAGCAGTGATCGCACTGTGCGGATATGGGACGCGGAGGCGGTAAGGCAGCTTCTCTCTAAAAAGCGATAAACATTTGCTTATACACCCAATAGGGACGACCGATGCATACACTCAAAGACCATGCGCATTGGGTGACAACCCTCGCACTCAATACGGACTTTGTCCTTCGCACAGGGCCTTTTGACCATAAGGGGAAGAAGCCCACCTCAGACGAACAGGGTGTGTCCCACCGGCTGTTTTTCACATTTCCCGCTAACTAATTTTATTCAAAATTTCTCAGCACAAGAGCTTGCGAAGGCACGATACGACACATTGTTGCGTACGACCCCCGAACTACTCATTTCTGGCTCAGATGACCATACACTTTTCCTCTGGTCCCCTTTCGCATCGCCCCCTTCTACCAAACCCGTTGCACGGCTGACGGGGCATCAGCGACAGGTTTCACACGTAGCATTCTCTCCTGACGGTCGATGGGCTGCGTCAGCAGGATGGGATGGGAGTGTGCGTGTATGGGAAGGGCGCACGGGAAAATTTGTGGCAACGCTGCGAGGCCATGTGGGCGCGGTGTATCGGCTCGCATGGAGTGCGGACGGGCGGCTGTTAGTCAGCGCGAGCAAGGACAGCACGTTGAAGGTGGGTTAAGATTTTTACATCTGGGGTGCTGCTTTCGCCGATATCTGGCATGGAAACTGGAGCTTGGATAGCTGATGTTTAATTCCTCTCACCCCTCCCTCCATCTAGATCTGGGATCTAAAAACGTATAAAATAAAAACTGACCTCCCTGGTCATACGGACGAGGTTTACTGCGTGGACTTTGTCGCTGATAAGGTGGTTTCCGGGGGTAGAGATCGGACGGTTAAAATGTGGGTTTCTGCTAACTGCTTCTCGATTCTTGTTTAATCGTCCACACAGATGGAGGAATTAGGTTCTGGGTGGCGTCAAGGGAGATAGTTCGAGTAAACCCGGCGAGGTCATCCTCCGGTGATGTTATGTACGCTACAGAAAGTTAAAGCCAGCCTTCATCACTTATGGGTCTATAAATGGCAGCTTTGTTGGGATAAGACCCGTCGAGATGTAATTATCGGTACCGATCGTCCGTGGAACTTTGTATGGTAACGTTTACCCACGAATACCCTCTGCCATTTCATATTGTTAGAACAAATCAACTCTAGTTCGGAAGGTCTTGGGAAGGCATCACGCCAAACATTCATTCTATGACTTTTTTCTATGGGGTTAGCTTTTTGAGCGGTGGTAGCACATCTTCTTTCAGATGAGATGTTGGCCTTTATTACTCGATGGCGAATGTTGGCAGGTGAGGTAGCCCACGCCCGCCATTGCAAGGGAAGAATATCATCCGGACACTAATTGATGGACAAATGCCCAACGGCCATAAAAATAGCGTTTGACAGTACGAAGAGACGCTCACGTGTCGAATTCGTCTCTTGGATTTACGCTTCACCTAAATGCCCAGCCACGATGGCTTCTGTCCCTCAGCTAATCCGGACATCTCTGGTATTGGGGTGCGAGTCGCTGTTTACACGAAGAACTTTCTTGGCTTCATCCCTGCTTTTTACGCTCTTTCGGACGGCAAAGTCACGATTGCCGAGTTGGATTCCATCGAGGCCCAATCCTCCACCGTTCTTATTACTGCTCTGGCGATCTTGGTTTCGGCGATTGTGGGAGGTTTGACACATCAACTTTCCAACATTCACGCGGCGACTACCCTCAATTTGAGCTAGATGAACAACACCAATTTGTTTATTTATTTTGTTCTCTGCATTCACCGCGCCGCTTCTAATTCTAGTTCTGGCAATGCTGTGTGGAAAGGGCAATTTTGGTGGAATGCGATGTACAAAGCATTTGGGCGGGTTCACGATATGTCTAAAGGTCTCACGGGTGGGGAAAACGAGAGCTAAAGGGAGGGAAAGGATGCAGGAGATGGCTCTGGAGGACAGTTCATCAGGAGAAACCTCATCATACTGACAAGGAAAGCAGGTCTCCTGACATGTTCGTGTTTCTATTGGGCACCATCCATCTTTCGCTTACGGCTATTGTCGGAATGTGGCTGTGGAGTAATCCTTTGACCTTTTATTCTTTATCGCAGAAGCCACACCTTGCGCACCCGCCATCTCTTGTTATCCTTGGACGCACCATCCCGATTACGGTCTGGCGCTTGCACCAATATTCAACGTCTTCGTTCCTATGAGTTTGGTAATCCTATTCTACATCAAATTCAACCAAAGATATCAAAACCCGCCTCCGAGAAATACTTTCCTCGTAAAGGCGGTCTCTATAGTCTCCCTTCAATCACCCTTTGGATGTAGAACCAAAGAATTACAAAATATTCCCCATATATGTCTGTCTCTTCCTGCTAGCCATCATCAATATTCTGTTTGTTGTTGACACAGAGGTTACACTTCATCGGAACCAGCCACTACAGGAAAAAGGAGAATCGGATTGATCCGTTGGCCAGACACTGGCATTATTGTTACTTTTTACTTCGCTTCGTGATGTGCTTGAGAACTTCAAGATAGGATTGAATCTTGATCGAGCACGTAAGGCTACTTCTCAACTGCATCCAATGGTCATTCTGGCCTTTTAAAGCATCTTGTAAACAAAGAGTCATTATTGGATGTGCAAGGCATGTATCTGGTTGGATATATTCTCCCGATTTCTTTTTTTTTGCCTCTGACCAATGTTGATTGTAATTTGTTTAGATAAGAATGGCAGTTCGCCACTTCTTATGGCTGCATCCAATGAGTATTTTCATATTGTGAGATATATAGGGGATGGGGAAGTAGAACTTAACCTACAAGGTATATTTCTATTCTCCAGCTGTTTCTACTTCTTGAAGCTACATCTGCAGGTTACTATGATATTGTGGCATGCCTTGAGGGAAAGGGCGCACAATTGAAACAATTTAGATGTTATGGAATATTTAGGTGATAGGGGGGCACAACTTGACTTATAAGGCATGTTTTGTATTCTTTTTTTATTTTTTGAGGACTTCCATATGACCTCTTTTCTTAGATCATGATGGAAATTCCCTACTTTATCAGGCTGCATTGTGGAATCACCCAAATATTGTAAAATATTTGGGTGACAAGGGGGCACAGTTTGATTTGAAAAGTATACCATTCTCCAGATTTTCATTTCTCATACTGATCATAATTATTTAGATAATGATGGTGTTTCCTCACTTCATACAGCTGCATGGTGGGGCCACCTGGATGTTGTAAGGTATCTGGGAGATAAAGGAGCACAGCTTGATACGCAAGGCAATACTTTTTCAATATCGAATTTCCTGTATGAATAATGTATATTCAGATAAAGATAGCAAGAATCCAATTCAACTGGCCATATCTAAAGATCACAGTGATGTTGTGCAATATCTACTATCACCTTCGTGTTCGGCAATCACCAGAGGTTTACTAGCTATTTTCCACAATACTTCGTGTTCATGTCAAGTATTGGAGGATAGTCGAAGATGAAATCAAAATTTTCGCACTCGTCAATTCCCCGCGCCTCATTATTACTTCAAACGAAAAACCTGTTATCAGAGTTGAACCAGGAACCAATCTATGTGTACATGGTTAAGGACTGTATGCGGTGGTTACTGCGTGGATTTTTCCTGAAGGAACTAGAAAGGTTTATTGTCTCGCACTTGTGGAGTGGGATGGCCAAGTGAACGAATTCCAGGAGTAGGACATTCCTTGTATTAAGTCGTGCACGTGGGAGGGGGTGTGGGTTAAATGTGTGAGACAGTGAGAGGGAGGGAGATGAATCTTTCGCCTTGCATTTCCAGCCTTGTTCATAATGGAGTGTGAAAGCTAAGCCCTTACGTGGATTACTGGGGCATTTGTGCTGAATGGACTACAGATTATTAACGGGCCGATGATCTGTTGAAATTGTGATCGTGCTGAGGCTGGATCGGTCACATTAGTTCCCCTGCTCCGACCCGTCCGTAATTTGCTCGCCTATGCTGCCGCGCCGTTCCCAGGAGAGGCTGGGGAATGCAGCGTGGCTGATATATCATGAAGTCGGGTCATCCAACTCGCGGTTTGACAACCTCATTGAGCGCGAGAGCCTTCCTCGCACTTTTCTCATCGCCGACTTTGGGATGAGTTACTGAACCGGTCCACGATAGATAAATTTGCCCAGAGTTGGTATAGACATCTATAAAGGTGAGATGACGTTTCAGTTTCGGTCACCGAGATGAACGCGATGAACGCGATGTTGGACTCGGAAGATTGATCGTGAGCTTCTACGGCTCAGAATAGAACCTCGAATTCTTGGCGTCTGCTTATTGATTCAACGAGTTGTTTTCAAAGGTGAACCAATGGTTAAACCTAGACGAGCTTCATTTGTTTTACAATAGCCGACGAGAGGTTGCCCGTTTTCGTTAGTCGCTCCATTTCTGGTTTCCCAACGCATCTTCGACACATACCTCTCTACCTCCATCCGTTAGTACACACACACTAGCAGGCCTGTGAGCACCTGGAGTATGTATCATCCGTATTTGGCAAGGTGTTACCCTCCGAACTCTGTTGTTCTCCTAACTCGACGTTTAGGCCCACCGACACCGCTCGGCTTTTACATATACTACCGCTCCCCACCATTCCCACCCTGGCGCCTGGTTATTCTCGATGTTGGATGATGCGACTCCCGCGCCTGCGTGCATTTAATCCCGCACGTGTCTGGGTGAATCAGCAGAAGTGTGGGTATCCGATGAGGATGCTAGGAGTAATTAAGTGTCATAGAATTGAATAAGTGAGAAAAAAAAACACGAATACTTGAGACCTACTACCAAATATGTATGTTAGGCTACCTCTGGTCTGAAAAACTCGCCAGAAACTTCCCATCTCTTGGCTATCCCGAGGCTCTTGTCATGCTGTCATACATGACGGCACAAGGGAGTCGGGCATTCCTCTCCCAGTCCCCACCAGGTGTATTTTGTCATGTATTTCCGGAAGGATGAACGCAATACGACGCCGATGGTTGATATTTTGTACTACATCAAGACCTGGTTTAGAGTAAAAATTATGGTGTAATTGATAGCCGGTTTGGAGAAGGTATATGTTGTTGTTTCCGGAAAGTTGTGAATTGCTCTGTACGTTAGATATGGTCAACAGAATCTGTAGATCATGCCGACGGAAAGAAGGCGAGAAGTGGGGTATGTTTAGATCAAATAGAAGCTAACACTGCGGACGCTGTGAATCCAGACATATCGGACGTTCCACTTAGTTGATGATATCATTACCATCACCTTCTACTGTGACGCCCAGAAAATGCTTGGCGTGGAATATAAGTTCTCTGCAAAAGAAGAAGAACATACAGCGAAGTCGAAAAAAGTTGGTGAAGGCGATCCTGTCGAGCCAAGTTCCGGGAATATGTGATAACCTGTCAGAACATGTCTAGTCACCGCGACGTGACCGCTCAAGCCTGCTGATAGATAGTGAGGCAAATAAACAAGAGAGCTTCTTCAGTGTGACACATGCGTAGGCGCTTTGAGTTCGAGACAAAAATTTGTTGTGGTTAGCTTCGACCGTTATAACTCCTCCAGATAACATTCCGTCCGATTTCAGTAATTTCAGCGTTTGTTATCTTCAGACCTATCTCCATGTTCATAATATTGACCATATTTGTGGAGAGTTGGAACGTTTGAAGGTAGAAAGAGGTAATTCTCTTAAGGAGTGAGACCTAGAGTTTAATTTGGGCGATTTCCGAGATCCTCGTGGGGTGTCTGGGCAGTAATAAATAATGCCTAGGTGGTAATTGGCTCAAGTTACTGGCTTGACACCTGAAGCTTGAAGTCTGGAGTCTAGAGTGGTGTTGGTGGGAGCCAAGTGGGAGTTTGACTGGGACTCGGAGAACGCATCAATGCATCACGTGTGCCATTATTGAACCAAAAAGCCAAGGCTTGGCAATTTCACTGACAAACCACATTCCAATCCCACCCAATGTCCTTGTACTTTCGTGAGATATCTGTCCCGAGCACCCCGTTGGTATTCACGCGGAATTTCAACGGCCCACTTGCGCCATTTTCAAGCCCAACAGCCCGTCGAGCATATGGTATCGAAGTATAATGACCCCTATCAGGGATTTGACAGTACCAGGTGTTTGACACGGACTATGCTTGTGCCCGTTGCCAACTATGATACTATCCGGTGAAGTCCCACTCCGGCGATTAACAGGTGTTTGAGGTTCCATTCGCCTCCGACTTCACTCGGGGGCTAGCAGCATCAATTCGTAAATATCATGTGGCTGACATGCTGCCTTTGATCGGTGCAGCTTCCCCGGAAGCATATATATGTAATCAAAATTTTTATTTATTGAATCTAGTGTTCACCTCTAACGGAACTAGAATGTTCAGTAGTGCACTATATGCGACGCCGCCCCTGGAATTCTGCTTCTCGCCATCATGCTACAACGATATCGATCAGCAAATCTTGAACCCCTCATGCACCATGGCATTGCCACATGGTTACGCGCGGTCACTGGGCCTTCACAGATGCTTCGTACACCGAATCACGAACAGAACCTACTACCGAATAATTTCCTGTATAAAAGATAGTCAATTATCCCAGATTTTCAATTCGTTATCCTCTTAAAAGCAACGATGAAGTTATCTTCCTCTCTTCTTGGCCTCGTTCTTGCAGCTTTGTCTGTTCGAGCAGCAATCTCGGAAATCGAGCTCAAAGCAAACACCGCGAAGGGGCTGCGTCTTATCAGTCTTGAAGATGGCGTTGATCCAGTCTGGAAGACGGAAGATGAGAAGCTGGAGCTTATGCGTGCCCACCGAAACTTCGTAAGCCTTCCGTCGTTCAAATACCAAATAACCAAGTACAGAATGGTTGTTAGTTCGATGTGACCGAAGTTTACGAGCCCAATACCGCGTTTGCAAGTCCAAAATCATTTGCCCCACTCGCGACATGTATGTAACAACGCTTGACGATTCGATCTATCCATGTTGATGGAGTTAATCCACAGATCCAAGCCCATCGCACCAAAGTGCAGTCAACGCGATTATCCAAACCATCAGCTTATCAAATATGCAAAGTTATCTTGGAAACCTCACCGCATTCAACAACCGTTACTACAAATCCACTACTGGTGCTGCCGCCACCGACTGGATCGTCAAGACTGCTGGAGATGTAAGATTTCCGCGTAACCTGTGCGACAACTAGTTCCTGACCACCGTCGCTCTCATTAGATCGCAGCACGTTACCCTGCCAGTGGAGCCACCGTTTCTGCCTTCAAGCACTCCTGGGTTCAGGGTTCGATCATCGCTCGGATTCCGGGCACGACCTCTGGTCCCGTCACTATCATCGGCGCACATATGGACTCGATCAATTTGAGCAATCCAACAAACGGCCGTGCTCCTGGGGCGGATGATGATGGTAGTGGTTCGGTAAATTTGATGGAGGCTTTCCGTGCTCTGCTCGCGTCTGGCTTCAAGCCTAGGACCCCTGTCGAGTTCCAATGGTTAGCTGACCATTGCCGAATTTTTTATCTGGCTTTCTGACTTACCTTTTCTTTACTCCTAGGTACTCCGGAGAGGAGGCAGGTCTCCTTGGATCGCAAGCAATTGCGAAGAGTTACAAGGCGGCCGGAACACAGGTAAAAGCTATGATGCAACTTGATATGACCGCGTAGTATGTTCCCTCCCGATTGATATCAAGTATCAAGTGTAACTTAAAACGTTTCCAGTGTAAAACCCGGGACAAAAGAAGTCATTGGCCTGATGCCTGTAAGTACATCCACCGTTTTATAAGAGACAATGATTTCCATGTAATTGTTCGCAGGATTATATTGATGCCGGGTTGAACACTTTCCTTGGGTCCGTGATTGACACTTACTCATTACTAGACTGGACGACAAGTCCTAAGGTGAGTCAATGATTGAGGTGGCTCCTCCAGCGGTACACGTAACTGACCCAAATTTTTTAGTGCGGCTATGCATGCTCTGACCATGCTAGTTGGTACAACCAGGGTTACCCCTCGTGCCTCCCATTCGAGTCACGTTATGGCGACGATAACCCCCTCATTCACTCTGCGTCCGATACGACTAGCGTCAATGGCTTCTCGTGGACACATACCCTCGAGTATACCAAGATTGCAGTAGCATTCGCGTACGAACTAGGGATTTAAATACAGCCTGCATTCCCCAAGCTCAACGCAATGTACATCATTTGTCCTTTCGTAGCAATTCCTACTGTAAGGAGAAAATGGGCCAGTGTCTCGAGATATATGAATACTTTTTTGGGAAATGTGTTTTCATCGTGTTCTGCTTTAGTTAATAAAGTAATGTGAGTCGGGAGTTTTTGGGATTCGACGAAGCCTGCGGGAAGGGGAGCTAGTTGGTTGTTTCTGACTTCTTATTCCTCCATATCAATCCTGAAGAAAACATTTGGCCAGATAATAACTTGCTAGACGAATCAGCAGACACTCTGACAAATCACCTCGAGTAGAAACCCTCTTTTACGAAATTCACTGACCTGACAGCTATTCATTTTCTTTTGGCATGTTGTCGACATCCGTAGTACAAAAGTGGTTGGCGAAAATGAGTACCAGTCAGATTCACAAACTTTCTTTATATATATCAGGCAGGAGTTGAGGCTTGTACGTGAGTGATATGTCTTTCATTCAAGATTGTATTACACGCTAATATTTTGTGAGAGACGATGTAACGTATCGCTGGGTATTCGTCTGTTGGTATCTCAGGGTGTAAATCCGTGACGTCGTTCAAAAGGGAGTTGGATGGTGCATGTAGAAGGACAACCAAGATAAGGTTTTCAAGTGATCCAAACGAAGATATATGCCGCATAAAGCCCCATGTAAATTTGTAAATTGCTTGGTATAAGTAGATCTTGTCTCGCAAAATTTGTGGATCGTGTCGACAGAGATAAGCAGTAAAATGAGGACGATTTTTTTGAGGGATCATTGAATCCTTGAACACTGTAGATGCCATGAATTCAGGCATACTGAAAGTCCCACCCGTGTAGCTAGTGATATCATAACTATCACCTTCCACGGTGCTCGGCATTTAATATGCGTTTCATCCAAGAGAAAGGTGTATATTGAGGGTGAGAAATGCCGGTGAGGGCGATCCCGTCGAGCTAAGTTCCGAGGGAATATGTGATGATCCATAGATAGTCGGAACATGTCTGGTCATTCCAACATGATCATTCAGACCTGCTGATAGTGAAGCATACATATGAAGGAGCTTCCTTGATTTGCCGGATGGCTGGGCGCTTTGAGCCAGAGATGAAGTTTCGCCGTGAAAAACTTCTCCGCCATCGTACTTCCCCCCATTTATTTCGGCGGCCGAATATTCTGCACCTCGATAGCTGTATTTTTTTGTTATCCAGCCCTATGCCTGATTAAATCATTTTAATTGGTCACCACCACTAGCCGGTTAGGATTAGGTTGGAAAGTTAGTACGGTTAGTTCTCGGAAAACAACCTGAACGCATTTTGGTCACTTCAGGAGACAACCATGAAATACTGAGATCGTGGTGGCACCAAAAGATATGGTTAAAATCATTTTTAGATAAATGGAGCCTGAAGCCTGAGGTGTCGCCAGTGGTGGGAGGAGGAGAAATGCAAAAATCGTTCCAGGCCAAGCTGTCACAGGTTTTCGCACGCAAAACGCCAAGTCCAACTTCCTCCATCTTCGGACAAACTGCTTTTGTTGCTCCACCACCTCGACCGTCGCCTCGCATCTCTTATGGAACCTTTATCCTGGGCACCCCGCTTCCTTGCGGATCGCTAACGGCCCACCTTTCAAGCCTCGTCAGGCCCGCTAACCATATGGCAATACAAACTACGGCGGCCCTATTAAGCCCTCCTATCACGAATTAATACAATAAATGCTTATATTATTGGCGCCCGTGGTCAACTATTCGGTCAAAGGCCATCCGGAGCATCAGTAAATGCCAACAGGTTCTGTTCGTCTCTTACTTTTAGCACCAATTAGATCCAAACACCATGTGTGCTTGCTTAGGGTGCCTTTGTTATCGGTGGTAAACTCCTCAAAACCACATGCCATCCCTTGGGACGTAGTCATCACCTTCGACGGAGCTTAATCGTCTTCAATGCACCATGTACAACGTCGCCCCTGGGACGTTGCTTCTCGCTGTCCTATTGCAAAATGATACAGATCAAGAAAGCTCAAGTTCCTCGTGCCACTATCGAAATGCCACATGGTTACCTATAGTCACTGGGCCCTTGTGGATGTTCTGCATCCATAATTATGAATATGATCCTCCGCCGACTAAATTCCTTTATATACAACATCCAATCCCCCAGGCCTCTCAATTCGTTGTCCTCCCCATAACGCCTCAATGAAGTTGTCCTCTTCCCTTCTTAGCCTCGTTCTCGCAGCTGTGTCCGTCCGGGCAGCCATCTCGGAAGCCGAGCTCAAAGAAAACACTGCAAAAGGACTACGTCTTATCAGTCTTGAAGATGGCGTTGATCCAGTCTGGAAGACGGAAGATGAGAAGCTGGAGCTTATGCGTGCCCATCGAAACTTTGTGAGCCCTTTATCATTCACCCAGAATCAAAGAGCTCGAGATGAACAAGTAATAGTTCGATATGACCGAAGTTTACGAGCCCAATGCTGCTACTGCAAGCCCCAAATCATTTGCTCCACTTGCAACATGTTAGTAAATGTACATATTGAATTCATCTACACCCACCGACGGCCTTATCACCAATTTCCAAAGACCCAAGCCCATCGCACCAAACTGCAGTCAACGCAATCATCAAAACCATTAACTTATCAAATATGCAAAACTACCTTGGCAACCTCACAGCATTTAACAACCGCTACTACAAATCCACCACCGGCGCTGCTGCAACCGACTGGATTGCCAAGACCGCTGGAGACGTAGGATTCCGCATAACCCGCGTGACCGACTGAATGACGACCGTCGTTTCCTTAGATCGCGGCACGCTACCCTGCCAGTGGGGCTACCGTTACGGTGTTCAAGCACTCATGGGTTCAAGGTTCGATCATCGCTCGGATCCCGGGTACGACCTCTGGCCCCGTCACTATCATTGGCGCGCATATGGACTCGATCAATTCGAGTAACCCGATGAATGGCCGTGCTCCCGGAGCAGATGATGATGGTAGTGGTTCAGTAAATCTGATGGAGGCCTTCCGTGCACTGCTTGCGGCTGGATTCAAGCCCACGACACCCGTTGAGTTCCAATGGTCAGTCTATCGCTTTCTTTTTTATCCCTATGCTCAGTACGACCCCTGCGCCCTAGGTATTCCGGAGAGGAAGCGGGTCTTCTTGGATCTCAGGCTATTGCGAAGAGTTACAAGGCGGCTGGAACTCAGGTCAAAGCTATGATGCAACTGGATATGACTGCTTAGTGTGTTCAACCATTCTTATACGGCAAAAAACATCCCCCTGACCATGCCTCTAGTGTCAAGCCTGGTGTTAAGGAAGTCATTGGTTTAGTTCCTGTATGTACATTCATTTTTTCCCTATTATCATTATCTTACATGCTGGGTCTTCAGGACTATGTTGATGCCGGTCTGACCTCTTACGTCGGATCCATCATTGATACCTACTCGACACTGGACTGGACAACAAGCCCTAAAGTGAGTTGCATATTTTAGGTGCTCTGTTCAGTACTCCATATCGTTAACATGATCTCTATTAGTGCGGCTACGGGTGCTCCGATCACGCAAGCTGGTACAACCAGGGTTATCCCTCCGCCTTCCCATTCGAGTCCCGTTACGGCGACCACAACCCCCTAATTCACTCCGCATCAGACACCATTACAGCCACTGGCTTCTCGTGGTCCCATCTGTTTGAGTATGCCAAAGTTGCAGTAGCATTCGCATACGAATTAGGGATTTAAATACAGCTTCAAAGCAACCACAATATATACCATTTGGACACACTGGCAATCGGCTGAAGGTTATTCACATCATATTCATTCAAATGTTAATTCGATACGTCCCCTAGCTGCTGTATTTCCTCGTATTACCGTTTATCGTTCCCAGTTCTATTGATACAGTTCTTCCCATCTTCAGCGTCTACTTCATTAACAAATCTACGGCCTCGGCATATCTCTGGCGAGTGCCTTTGACCACGCTCGCTTCGATTTCCCATCCTTCTCCAGCATGGCCCTCTGGGCCGCTCTCGAGACCTTTGCGGAAACCAGTACCCACCAACCAATCACGTACGTACTGCTTGTCGAAGCTCGGTTGAGGCCCACCGGGGGCATAGACGTCCAGCGGCCAGTATCGAGAAGAGTCAGGAGTAAGTAACTCGTCAATAAGGATAAGCTCTTTCTTCCCAGTGGCAGAAGTGAGAAGTCCAAATTCAAATTTGGTATCGGCGAGGATAACGCCCCGTGTAAGGGCATAGTCTGCGGCTGTGGTGTAGAGTTTTAACGCGGCGTCTGAGACCTGATCATAGAGTTCTTGGCCGATAAGTTTAGCCGCTACAAGGCGGAGAGTGAGTCTATGTTTCAAGAAATCGAATGTATGCTTGGACCTTTCTCTGGGGAGATGTTTTCGTCATGGTCCCCCTGCTCTGCTTTGGTGGATGGTGTGACGATTGGCGTTGGAAGTTTTTGAGATTCGACAAGGCCTGGGGGAAAAGGTATTCCGTGAACTGTTCCCGATTTTTTGTATTCCGCCCATGCAGATCCTAAAGAAGAATCAGTTCCTCCGCCAGAAAATAAACGATTGATCGAACCTGATAGATATCCTCTAACGATCGCCTCAAGCGGGATGACTTCGGCTTTCTTCACAAGCATCGTTCGACCTGCTAACTGCTCCTTGTACTGGCGGATTTCTTCCGGCATCTTATCAACATCTGCTGCGACAAAGTGGTTTGGGATGATGTGTTGCAGTTTATCGAACCAAAAGAGCGATAATTGGGTCAAGAGTTTCCCTTTATCGGGTATACCCTAGTTTCATCCAACAAACAGATCGCCCAACATACATAAGTTTAGAAGCCAGCCCGCGAGAGATACTACACACATTCTTCAAGATCACGTCGTATGCCGATATTCTGTCCGTCGCGACGAAAAGGAGGTGTTCCGGGGAGGATGTAGAGTAGATATCCCTGACCTTCCCTTTCGATATGAGGGTCAACCCTGGGAGATGGGTATTGATTAGTGCAGCCATTCGTTGAAGTGTCGTCGACTCGGTTCTTCGCTGGGTATTTATCTGTCTGTATGTCGCAAGCTCCGTAGCTTTCCGTGGCAGATAACTCGTCTCTCACTCGGAGGAGCTGGATCTTGGCTGGGTTGAAAAAAAAATCCCTGATGTCCAAAAATAGACACCGACGTCCACGTGATATAACTCGGGAATTATTTACCACGTGTCATACTCAGGACCAACGACTCATTACCGCTTAAGCTTCGTTATGAGCCTAATGAATCGCCGCCCACATCACGAAATTTGGACAAAGAGCCTAGGTCCCCAACCTAGATTGTACCTTGGACGGCACCTCTCTCATGACGGAGAGAACTCAGGAGTCAGAGCTTGTCAATGACTTTTCCAACAAATAGTAAACCTGGATCAACGCAATCTTTATTCGTAAAGGTAGGGCCACATCAAAGCTATTTTTTACATGCATGGGTGCCGTTAGGGCGAAGCTGAATAGATCTAGCAAGATCTCTATCCCTCCATCCTGAGGATCCAAGTTGGTGGTCAAGTTTGGATGTGGTCTAGGTCGTTCCGATTGTGGCTCCCAATTAAGCTTGGAATGGGCGCAGGCTCTGGAGGATGACCCTCGGTGAGACGCATATAAGTAAATTGTGAGATGAAGAGACGCTCAATCTAGATACTGAGTGAACACCTTTCCCACCTCTTCGGCGCCAGGCTCAGGTTGTCTTTGCCATTAAAGTGCCTTCGACCATCCACGTCCTGTTATGGTGGGTTTTGAATGAAATCAGTGTTATTCAAGGAGGTCAGAGATGAACGCGAAACATGGAAGATGTTCCAGAGTAGACCCTGGATATGTCAGACCTCACCATCTTGATGAATCGTGCATAGTTAGGCCAATCGTGGGACGGGGATTTCCCGATCTTACAAGCACAGCAGGGACGACATATGCTCAGTATCTGCCATGTCCTTAAGAGGACAGCTTGGGACTATCTTTGTGAACAATGGGGGTCTGATGGTATGATATATTTTTCCTGCCTCTCCGATCTGACTTCCCTGATCTAATTGATTGAATTCCTCCTGTTTGGCTGAAAGTATCTTTACTCAGGCAGGAGCAGGTGGCACCCTTCTGACATTCTATGAAACATGATGAAAAGTTGAGATATATCTGATTTGGCGTTGTAGAACGATGCATATAAGGCTTGGGTGTTTACTACTTCTCTTCTGGATTCAATCCAAGATGTCAATGGGCCTGAGTAGCCCGACTTCGAGATATTTTCGATGTGGCTCAGAACTGGCAAGGTTTTGCGTCATAATCAGCTTGTTGTTGCGACAGCTGGGCGCCTCCGAGTCCAGTCTTGTGATCAGTAGTCCGTAACTTGGGGACCAAATAAAAGCTTAACACCTCTTGCGGCTTCCTTGTTTCCCCCTAGTGCCCGCATTCTCCTAAACGCCTACGATCACCGAAGTTTGACGCAAAGTCCCCAAAATGAATCTACCCGAATCATCAGAATACCTACCACTTCAAGCATATCATGGCTGCGTGTCATCTGCCCCTGCCCCTGCAACCCGGGTCACCATCCAGTCTTCATCGAGCTTTCGTTATGGACCGGCACCAATCAGTAAAGACGATGAACTTGGAATCTTGCGGGTAGTTGGACGCAATAATATACCCATCGTACCACTTGCCGATATTCAACTTGCTTCTACCAATTGGCAAACCGATGCGCAGACACGCAGCGGGCTTGCAATGCATGTGCACCGGGGAACGTGGGGAGGACAGAGCGTAGCCCTGAAGCGCGTAAGGAAGCATATGTTCAATGAAGGCGGTACGCACTCCCAAGAAAACGCCATGCGCCACTCTCGGGCAATACTTGACCTGGGTTTTGAATTGCAGATCATGTCCAAGCCTTCATTGCGTAGGCACCGCAACATCATTACACTTCTTGCTATCACATTCGATCTCGCATGGACGTCCGACGCAGATCCTACGGGAGAGTTAACGCTTCCCATTCTTGTTGTTGAGCATGCCGACACCCGCTTTCCCGACCTCGGCTTGTTCTTTAACCCTCAGCACAATCCTACCTTGCCCACACGGCTATCTTTCGAGGTTTCTGCCAGCCTGATAGCAGATATCGCAGATGGTATCGTGGCGTTACATGGTCACGATCTTGTACACGCGGACCTAAAGCCCACAAATATCCTCATTTTCCCCGACAACTCGATACCCTGTGGTCTCATCGCAAAAGTGGCAGACTTTGGGCTCTCAGGAATGACTACATATAGGTCTGATGGGCTACGCGTGCCGGGGCGAGACCCACCAAGGGGAGGTACCACAGAATGGAACGCCCCTGAATGTGCGGGGGAGGTGAGGCCACCTGTCTTCGTCAAGGGCATATACCAAGAACAGCCTCATGAGCTCCCATCTCGGGATGTGTACTCTTTTGGGTTATTGGCCAGCTATATTGCACTCGACGGGCAGACTCCCGGGAGTTATGTCCAAGACCTCGCCCAGGTGAAAAAATCAGATGGTATAATAGATGCAGTGAGAGCAAGACTGGAAATCCATCATCGGGAGGACATGGATGATTCTGGATCAATTGGGAGCCTGGTTTCTACAATTGTGAATATGACACTTAGTCTTGATCATGAAAAGCGAACGAAACATCTGGACAATATCCGGCAATTACTTTTTGGCAGGTGGGTAATCTTCTCTCGAATACTGAGTTATGGTACTGAGAGATGTGAATCTGTAGTAATCCATATGAACATGAACATCCGACCCCAACAAAGTTTGTTTTGAATTTCAACCTCATTCCGAACTCGCTTCATGAATTCAAACGTGAGGGCCTCTATCGAGCATATTGGCAGTCACCACCAGGATTCAGGGAGCATGTCCGGAAGTGTTTCTTGAACTTTTCAAGTGGCTTACCCCAATATGTCTCGCCTGACATAATGAGATGTCTTGAAGAGCCTGATATTAATGATGTTGTGGTAAGTAAACCTTAAGTATCTGTACATGTCTACTTGTCTAATCATCCTCGCAAGGTGGAAAGAATACGAGACTCTAATAGTGATTCATTGGATTAAAACCCAAAACTAGAGCAGCGCATCGCTTGACTGTTATGATTGTCTCAGTTAATAGGTCTCCTAAACATACCACTGAAATTAGGATCTTTTTGATTATTCAGATCCAAAAAAATTGGGTTTTGCTATAAATACCAAGCCAAGCATGACCTTCGAGATTCATACCTCGCCTCCAATACTATTTTTTTGTGTGCACCCTGATGTAACATTCCAAAACCGTGTATTCCATCTATTCCCCGGCTGACACCGTTGCAGTTTCTCGCTCACAGAGTCCCATACATGATCCACTTAGGATCCCTTTCCCATGCCCGAGTAGTAGGTGAGATTACTGCATCAATATGCTTTGGATGAGAAAGTGGAGGGGGTGAAGAAAGTGAATGGGTAGGAGTGTAGTGTAATCGCTAAGCGAATAATACGCAGAATGCCGCAGGGTCATGACAGTTGGGGGTTTAAACGTCTTGTGACTAGCGGTCCGTGCCACAATGGTTGAAACGATGAATTGAGTCGGATTGACAACACCCATCAAGTGTCAGCCCCGAGAATGGTGAGCATTTCCCGAGTACTTTAAAGTTAAGAAAAACAGCACTGGGTAATGAGCTCACCAGATTCATCGGAGTACCTACCACTCCAGGCTTACCATGGTGATGTTTCGTCTATCCCAGCAACACAAACCATCGCCCTGCCTCCTGTACGAAAACGTTTCGTGCTGCCACCACCAATCAGTGAGGACCGCGAGCTTGCGTTTCTGAGGATAGTCGGACGGAATAATGTGCATATTGCGCCCTTTGCTGATATCCAGCTTACTTCACCTGAATGGCAAAACAACACGGAGACGCGTAGTGGCCTCACGATGCAAGTGCACCAGGGGACATGGAACGCCCAGAGTGTGGCTTTGAAACGGATAAAGAGACATGTGTTTGACGAGGGTGATGCGTACTCACAGGCAAATGCTATGCGTAACTATCACCAAGCTATGGTCGACCAGAGTTTTGAGCTGCAGATCATGTCCAAAGCCTCGCTGCGTGAGCACCGCAACATTGTCACACTACTTGCCGTCACGTTCGACCCTGCGTGGACGTCGGATGCAGATCCCACTGGGACGCTGGTACTGCCCATTCTCGTCGTTGAGCACGCTGACGTCCGTTTCCCCGACCTCAGCCTATTTCTCAACCGTCAACACAACACAACTCTACCCACACGACTATCCTTTGAGACTGCTGCAAGCCTAATCGCTGACATAGCGGATGGCATGGCGGCGTTACATGCCCATGACATTGTGCATGCGGACCTGAAGCCAGCCAATGTCTTAATTTTTGCGGACAACACAACCCGCTGTGGCCTCGTCGCAAAGGTGGCGGATTTTGGGCTTTCAGGGATGGTTACATATAGGCAAGATGGGCTACGTGTGCCGGGGCGGGACCCTCCACGAGGAGGCACAGTAGAATGGGATGCTCCTGAATGTGCGGGAAGGCCAACTCCTCCCATCATTGTCGACAGAAAACGTAAGGAGACACCTTATGAATTGCCATCCCGAGATGTGTATTCATTTGGGCTACTGGCCAGTTATATTGCACTCGATGGCCAAACTCCCAAACAATATATCCGGGACCTGGCACAAACAAAACAATCTGATAAGATGATAAACATCGTCAACACACAGCTTAAAACGCACCATGGCGATGTCTTGGATAATTCGCAGTCAATTGGGAGTCTGGTCTCTAAAATTGTGGAGATGACACTTGTTCTCGATCATGGGAAACGAATGAAGAATTTGGGTGATATTCGGTTATTTCTTTTTAGCTGGTGAATGGTGCTCATTTCCTGCTACAAATAACTATACTAAAAGCTGTGGGCCTGTAGCAACCCATATGAACACAAGCATCCCACGCCCATAAAATTTTTCCTAAATTTCAATACCATCCCGGATTCGCCACATCAATTCAAATGCGAGGGGCTCTATAGGGCGTACTGGCAATCACCACCAGCATTCAGGGAGCGTGTCCGCAGATCTGTTTTGAAGATTTCGAGTGGCAAATTCCCCCAGTACGTCTCGCCTGGCGTCGTAAAGCTTCTTGAAGAACCTGATCATAACGATCCTGTGGTTAATGAACCTTACATACCCGTGGCCGCCATGTACACCTGATGCCAGTGAATACAAATTCATGTTCTCTCGATGAGGGTACATGTGAATCAATTGCGAAATAAAAAATGATCGATATTTTTTATCTTCTCATGATAGTCTTCTCTATTTGACCCTACACGCGTTCATGATTCATGAAGCTACAATTTCAGAATATTTTTTTGACTAATCAAATTGAGATTTCCTCCAGAGCCGTTAATATCTTTTGTATGAATATCAAACCCACCATCACGCCGTCCTCATCCAGCGTGTCACCAAACGCCCCATCTGCTGAGTTGAGACACATCAACACCACATCCCGGAATTTTTCGCCAAGAACAAGCGGAATATGCTCATCAGCTTTCTTTACAAACATTCGTTGGATTTCGCTGGGTGACTTCAAATTTCCTGTTGTCCTGTCCATGAATTTGCAAGCCTTGGTATTCGGGACATAAGTCATGCCACTTCCTTCCTTCTCGGGGTAGCACAAAGGATCTCCAGCCTGCAATTTCCAACAACACCACACCTAAGCTATAGATATCGTGCAGCATGGTGAAATCCGAATCCGGATGCAACCCCTGTCGTTCAGGATGTCTGTATATGTTCTTCTCCCAATCTTCGTCCCCGATGCGGGTAGATGTCTCATCGTCCTTTCGAACAACATCAAAACCAATAAGAAATGATGTTCCCAAAGCGCGTGGAAATTTGAACGCTAGATCATCACCTTCTGGTTCTAGTAGAAGAATATTTTCGGGTCGAATGTTCTTATGCACGAGCTTTGCAGTATGAACATATAATACAGCCGTTGCAAGCCGGGTTGCCAAACGGACACGTTCCGTGAGGGAATGTCTTGCCCCTTCAGCGTTTTCAGGGGATGTGAGCAAGTCACGGAGTGTTCGGGGGTTTTTCATACCAGTTGGTAGCGGGAACACAAGCTCGCAGCGAAAAGAAGTTGGGTTAGGATCAAAACCGCTACATTGAAGGATACCCATAGTGATATCTGCACTACGGAGGATCAATACAATGTCGCGGACCCGCCGAAGACTTTTGTTGTCTGCAGGATCATATTGTCTATATTCCACCAAACACGATGTGTGGGTTTCACCTGCTGTCGGATGTATAATCCTTACGGTGCTATGGGGGTGAAGTCGTACCCGAGGCCCAACAGGGATGTCATGGGCATCTAAAACCACCTTGGTCCATGGAGCGTCTTTGAGCTTGTTCATCACTGCCTGCCGAAGATTTTGAACTCTAGCGAGGGCACCATTACCACGAAGGCATTCATCCGTGACATGGTTCCCTACCGCTGAACCCCCGAAGAGGACGGAGTAATGTAGACATCGTAAGAATAAATCATGGCGCTTGTTGATATCGCCCAACCTCCTTTCTAGCTCGGACCTCCCATGCAATACAAACCACCATCTCCTAACATTCCCCTCACTATCAGCCGCACGTTCCACAAGACTGAGTGTCGTTTCAAATGACACTGTAAGGTGATAGAGGGCCTTTCCAATTACTTCACTGACTTCCGGTGAAAGTGATGGAGAAATATCTTTGAGAAATAGGACTGATGCCGTAACTTGCTTTGTGTAGATTTCATGCTCCTCGAGGCTCTCCTTAAGGAGCATTTTTACCTGACGAAATTCTCGTATTTTGTTGTGGAGATTGAATGCAAGTTCCACGCATTTATCGACAATACCCGGGATCGAGAGGGTGAGACCAACAAGACCCACGAATTCCATCGCAACCGCGGGTATAAGTCTTGGTCAGATATATATCTGCTCGCTGATAAGCGCTGTACAATATCTATTAATGCAACGGCTGCCCTAGAGATTGTTATGAAGTAAGGTTAGCAGAGTATGACGAGCAATGATACTCAACTGACTTACCAGGTTTGGTACAGGTGGTGGTTGTTGGCAAGAAAGATGAGGTGGATTGAGAGGGGCTGTTACTTGTCATTTTCGCTGTCAAGCACTTTTCACATGTACCTCACATGATAAGATTGACGCCGTGAATGCGCCATATGCCACCTGGTGTTTTGAGGCCGTCAATATCAGTACCCCTAAAAATAACGGGCCGTTGTGCTTAAACATTCGCTGAAAAAAAAGGAATATGTATTAAGCCTGAGTTACCATTCTTGTGGTTATTTGTAACACAAACACTGGTGCTGATCTTTAAGCACAGGCCCGCAAAATAGACTGCGTGATCGTTCAACGCCTCTCGAGCACAGGCGCTCACGTTATGCACCACATCTGGTCGAGCTCCGTCCGCCGGCCCTGAAATAGCGCAGTCTCCGGATCAGGATTTGCACGCAGAAGATGCATATATCCAACGATCCTGCACACATATTCGGTCCCACCATCCACCTGGATAGTATCTTCGATGATCACAACGGCGGCGGTGGGGGTTAAGGGGTCGGTTTCACTACCTTGTCTGAGGATCATGGCAAGATTCTGCTGTATTTGGATTTGCAAACGCGCCCATGCGGGAGGCCAGTAGAGTTTTGCCAGAGCATTGCCTGTCTCAGCAACGTTAAACTCTTGAGGAAGCATTGCGCCTATACAACATCGTTCTTCAATCTCTGCGAAGACGAAGCCGCCATACCTCACATGCAAACCTAAAGAATCACAAATACCTGTGTTCCACTTCAGGTTAAATTGTGGCTCTGGACAAGCATTGATGGATGACGGTGCCCAGCGAAAAGGCCTGATGCTCATCTTCCCTGGTCCAGTATCCCAGATTACACCGCATGGGATTTCTCGCATGAGGATGTAGAATTTGGCCATCCGCTGTTCCACACCTTCAGTGGAAAGAATTGTACAGATGTCCTTTCCCAACAAGGAGGCAATACAAACTGGCACATCTTCAGCTTTGCTGGTTGACCGATGCGCTAGAGCAGAGTGTATGACCTGGAATGGCGACCAGCCTTCTCGCATGTTACGCATCATGTGAACGGATGGAATCTGTGCACCAAGCTCCATCATGATATGGTAGTCGTTTAGAATTGTTCGTTCTTCTGCTGTGATCTCAGTTGTAGTCTTTACAGGTCGAGATACCTTCCTATTGGGGTCATATTTGTGATACAGGAAAGGCCCGTCACGCATCTGGAAGTATAGTTTCTCTGCGCCATGTGCTTCACTTGCGAGCGCCGCCTCTTGCAATGTCCATAGGCGTTTAACCCACCCACTGCATAGAATGCGCAAACCAAGTTCAAAAAACGATGCCGTAGCAGATTCAACAATCTCAAGTTCTCGATCTAAGATCAAGACCGCATTTGCCTCATTGAAAGTTTTTCCTAGAAGCTGAATGGCCGTTTTACGAGCAGCCCTTGCATTCGGCTCGACGGGGATGCAAAGCGTATCCATCCATAGTCCAATTGGCAGGTTGTTCAAAGCCGAAGTTGGATTAGACACACGGTTGAGCTTGTTTATAAATCCCCGTAATCGGTGAAGCTGGCAACTGGGTAGTGCATTCGAAAATGGGTTTCCAAGCCCATCGGCCCCTATTAATGATAATAGCAAAATTGGTAGGAAATGGGGTACACCAGAAGAAGGAACGTACACACATGCGATACAGCAACGTATGGGTAGGTATGTTCTGTCACCACCTCAAGCTCCAGGTGACCGGTGATTACGAGTTTAGGAATCATGCCTTCAGACAAGGCGTTAACCAGGGCACTAGTCTGTACATCCACAAAGTTGCAGCCACATCCGTCCTCCACATGTCTCGTCACGTAAGCTGCCTCATCTGTTTGATATGCATTGCAGATAAATCTTTCACAGCCAGAATGATCCTTGATATTTGGCCGGGGGAGAAGGGATGCAAATGCAAGATCATCGGACGCTAACAGCTCTAACTCGCTTTTGCACCAACCTCGTTCTTCAAGATCCTCCTCTGCAAAAGTAGACAGCTGGTCCAATCCTTCAACTTTCCGGACAATCCAGTGCACGCTGTTCGAAATCCTATTTTGCTTCCACCCCTCCTCGTCTGTTGCGGAGAATCCAGGCGAATACAAGTGCAACAACAGATGGAGGGCAGTGACACGAGCGGCGGTGTCAATGGAATGTAGGATACGACATTCAGAATATGTGTATTTGAACGTCTGAGTAAAGTTTGGCCCGGATTCTTCGGTTAGCATCAGGACCACTTGGCGCACACATCTTAAAATATGTTCCATGAGTGGCTTATCACCTATGCGATGCTGTTTAGCTACAGCTTTGAACCACCGCCCAGGTAAACCATTGAGCTTTTCGGTTGAAATCAATTCCTGGTCATCGGTAAACTCGGCTTTGATATCAAGCTCCATGCCACACAAGGCAGAGATTTCTGCGAGGAAACCAAAAAAGACCCAGGCCTGTAAGAACGCGGCCTTTTCGCTCGCAAGTACCGGCGATCCATCGGAACGCGATAACATCGGCGGTTGTATCTCTTTGTGTTTTTCTGTGATATCCTCGTAACTCAAACCATCAAGGCAAACCCCTGGTGGGCAGAGGGTATGACAGTTTGTATCCTTCACGTTAATAACCCAACCACGACGTTCTGGAAAAGTCCAGAACCCTTTCCCATCGTATGGATTGGACCTGCAGAGGTATGGAATCGTGAACGGGGTGAATTCTGGTCGGGGAGGTTTGTCAGGGGAAAAATGAGGCACGGTCAACGAGATGGGCTCAGAGATAGAGGGTAAAGTAGTGCACAAGGTATTATCTGGAGGAGTCGGCTGCACAATGTTTCCCTCAACTGGTTCCGGACTACATCTGTAGTTGACTACCTGTTTGTTTTAGCCTATAAGTACACCCCCACTATATAGGTAAGGTAAATGAGCGTACCTCAGGCTGCGGCACAATGGCAGTCAATGTTCTAGGTCTTCGGATTGTCCCTATACAAGATCCCATGTTTCATGTAGATCCTCCTGCGATAATATCTGATGTTATTGATGATCCTTGCGTCCAGTTGCACACGAATTGACCATGGTATGGAAACAACGTGTGGTGATACACGTGATGTTTTGGACTCTTCTTGTTCGGACTTTTCCCTCAAGTACCCATTTTTAGATACATGCTGTAGGGTTCGTATTTGTAAAAAAGTGTTCGTTTTTGTTAGGAGCGGGAGATACCAAACACTTAACATACGAAGGCCGTATCAGGGTACACCGACCCTGAACACACACCGGTTTTCAGTACTAAAATGGCGAATGTGGTGTTCACGGACGGCGAAAGGGTATAGAAACATGGCGGGAGGCGTAGTGGATATACCGCACCATAGATTTCATGGTGCCCTCATGGCTTTGAGAAGAAATTGCTGATAAGATCTGGTGGAATTTGAAGAGGAAACCGCGCGACCGTGATTCTAGTCAGCCTCTTACCAACACCTCCTAATTAATGTTCTATGCATCCCCTGCCCTAACTACAGGGTATCGTGAGGTCGGAGGGAACTGGGCGAAATAAGGGAGAGTCCTGTAGGAAGACGGGAGTGCGATACAGACATGAAAACTATGACCTCGACACACTGAGGACATGCCCACACCTTTAAAAAATTTAAGCCGAAGAGTATACAATATATAATATAAACACGTACCTGTTTGACCGCTTGAAAACCATAGGTACGATGAACCCTCCCGAACCATTTGACGACCCAGATCCGTATATGCTGCTTCTTCCGAGAATTTCTTGGGTTACAGGGTTCGCATTGTCCGCCCTGGTTGGTGAAGTATATTTTTTCACTAGTACAGGACTTTCTTTTTGATAGTTTGATAATTCTAAAACTTACTTTTGTCGGGTCATATTGTGGTCTTCAAAACGTCGGGTTTTGAAGGTATCATAGTTAAGGGAAAAAGTGATCGTACTAATATTGTCTTGTCACGCGTTGATAGTATGACCCAGACAAAGCCACTCCGGGTCGTCAAGGCTTGCGGAAAAGAGCAAGGGCGATATGATTGTAGTGCGCGACCCATGCTTGAACTTATGGGAGAGAAACGAAAAATGCGGAGTTTGAAAACGGACAAGGCTCCCGAGTTCTGGAATCCCAAATGTCAGCCTCCCAGTTAGCCTTCTCGACACTCACCGCGTCTCCTGCTGCAAGCTTTGTGGATAACTCTGGTAATACTCAAAAGCTACGGATACTTACCCTCACGAAGCACACCATTGCGTGACAACAAGCCACCAGCGGAAGTCTATTCTGCGGGTGTATACATATACGAAGAAGCCGCAGCCCCCAAAAGGCCCATATGCAGGGTCCCAAATGATATCATTTCGTTCGCTTGCTATTCGCATTTGTGTTGGACGAACTTCCAGCCTTGCATGAAGCTTCACGATGATTGTTGTTCTCAACGTCACGGTTAATCATCACCTTTTGTTTAAAAAATCACTATCCGGCACTTTTATATGGAGTGATATGAGATGCAGACATCTTGGATTGCGTCGGGATCGAGACAAAGGAGTGGTGAGGGAATATTCCCATTTATTGCATGTTTCGTTAATTTGATCAGGTAACTCGAAAAGTGCATGGGCTGCAGAAGTCTTCGGATACCACTTGAACCATTTCGAGGAGCATGGAACTGGAAGGGAGGTGAGAGGTGCGTTTTTTGCTCTGACGCATCTTACCGAGCTTAATATCTGGGCAGAGGTGTCCTTTCTCTGACCACCAAGAAGCCGTTCCCCATGCATATAATACATTCTTCGTGGACTACTCTCGAATGCCGTGCACTAGGGATGGGATAATAAAGTGACCAGCCTCAAAATACCCTGCCCAACTCAATCTGACCCATGTGACTTCCAGTTCGAGACTCGTTTCTCAGCATTCCAGAGTTAAAACTTCGTGATTCCCTAACTTTGGTTGGGCATATCGAATTCAGCGTATGTTGGCGACTATGGTTGTCACGCGTACTATACAAGCCTGCAGCGCGCGCGGTCACGGTTCTGAATAATTTACATAACATAGCCGGGGTTAGACGCCTCAGATAAGCCATGTGGTACATTGTGCCCGAGGTGAGCCTGCGTAATTCCGATGAATGAGGCTGTCCTAAAGGCGACGGTTAATATGCTAAATGCTGTGCAATTATAGCTTGAAGGCTGGCTGATTCCCATCCTCTCTGACTCGTCTGATCCACCAAGGCCCTCAAATGGACCCCATTTCAATCGTTGGCTGCGTGATCGCAATCGCCACTTTTATCCAAGACGTCATTCACCTCGCAGGGAGAATACAGCAATCCATCGATAAAGTGTGTGCGCTCATCTCAAATCTGGCCATATGTTGATCTGGGTTGTATCAAGGTTCCACAAAGTCGGAAGAACCTACGGAAGCTCACCGCTGATATCACCAAAAGTCTGATTGAACTTGGAAAAGTTTATGATGACCGGAAACATATCCTAGATGAATCCAAAGAGATGTACGACGCACTTGCCGACCTTTCGAGGTAGGGTGATTTTTGAAATGTGAATACGCAGAATTAATGCTTATGCAACCAGTTCAGTCACATGCATGCGGTATATGGACGGTGTATCGGTTTGACTATCCCAGGAGCCAGTGGCCGATTAAACAAGCTACGCGCTACCCTCAAGGCTTGGTCGAACTGCAACGTAGTCGAGGCCGAGATTATGGAGTTAAAGGATGAGGTGCAAGCGTTCTCAATGCGTTTTATGGTCAGTGATTGTTTTTATGCATATTATTCCCTAAATTTGATGCGATATATAGATGTTCGCCATAGCCCGTGTTGAAAAGCCTATATCTAGTATAGCCTTGGCAACGTCCCGGATAGAGAAATCATTGAACGCACTAGACAGACACCAGCGGCTCGGGTTGAGTCGAATGGAAGGATTTGTTGCTAGCCTCAGTCCTAACACACCCACCGATATTAACTACTCACAACCCGTCATCGTCAACACCGCAAAGGCCCCAGATAACCAAATAATTCCTTCAGAAGCCGTGGAAGAACTTTATCTTCATCGGCAGGTCGAGACCATTTCCACTTCTCTGGGAAGTTTGTCAACGGCACACACACCCGTTAATGAACAACCACGTGGCCCATATCTCCAGCCTTTCAAACCGGATGTCCCACGTCAATGGGGAACGGACCAGACCCCTTCAGCGTGCCATCGCGAGGTTGTTGCTGCTGCATGGGAGATCATCGATATCCTACAGAGTCCTCCTGGAGAGCGGGCCGTTCAGTATGGTGCATGGCGTATGGTGAATCTCGCTATTCGGCTACATGGGCTCGAGATGTACTCAGATGCTGCGACCATTGGATCCTGGACGGTAGATCTTTACCGGACACTTATGAATGCGAATACCCAAGTGTATGAACCATACCTATCATTAGCCCTTCGAAACCTTTCGAGATATAGAACGGATACTGGGGAACATGAAGCTGCTAGTATAGCGATAGAGGAATGTGTCACGAGGGAGCGGGAAATGTTGGGAAAACCAGTCAGGCATAGTGTGCACCTTGAGCTCTCAAACTCTTTACTGGAATGGTGGTGCATTGTGACTCGGGATGGGAATTTGGATAAGGGTCTGAAAATTGCTTGGGAGTCGCTTGCACACTTGGAAAGCATACGGGCGCAACTTCGGGAATGGGAGGTTTCGATGATGCATACACTTGGTGAAACCTCATCTTCGGAAACCATTGTTGTTGGGCCCGGGGAAGGCAGAAGCAGCACGACATTGCGTCAACCATCGAGTTGCATCCAGGGCTGGGACAATGCCTCGACGCTATGGTTGGATTACAACACAGCACGGACATTCCAAATCCTCTCATACAGTCTTGAGGGCCTTGGCCAAATACAAGATGCCTGGGAGAGGGCACTCCAAGCTTTGGCCATTTATCGCGACCTATGCAAAAGACATTCGGGAAATTTTGATGCAAATCTTGCAGGATGCCTCGCATACATATCCCATCTTCCTCATCGCCATGATCCATCGCCCTTAGCATCTATTGCTTGCATACAGGAGTCAATTCATTTGTACAGAAAACTATCTGCTTCCCGGCCTGCCAAATTTACGTCGCGCCTGATAGAATCGTTGAGGGCCTATGCTAGTCTCCTACGTGATGCTGGGGATTTTGATGTAGCTCGTGACTGTTCCGATGAAGCTCTTGAATTGGCAAAGCGGTCGAATCAGATTGTCCCTTGCCGGCAATCTCTAACAGTTGACACAGAACCTAAAACGTAAAAAACAGAATGAAAGTGTTGTAGCCGTTAGTTATGGGGCAGTGGAAGAGAAATGATTATTGATATGGCTATGTGATCTTTCAAGAAAGGACATCGAACAATGCCAAACCTGGCAAAGTGCACCCAGCTCTTATGAGTTTCCTCAGCAACACAATTGTTGAATTCTACTAACCTGCTGATACCGGGAAGAACTGAGTTGTCTACGGAACCCAATCAACTCCGACACTGGTGTTACACTTCTTACCACATTATGTTCCTATCCACATAAGGCGCGTTGGGTGCACTTCTCGGCTGTCGAGTTCCCTCTAGGTTGGATTGGGGCCTTCACAGCGATGGCGTGGTTTTGCGAAGCGCTCAGCCACACAAGCACTCTGCGAGACCTTCGTATCAGGCTGCCCGATCGAGTGGACAGTACGGTAGCCACCCAAGTCAATCAAGCTTTAAGGCAAGTTCCATCCGGCTAAAAGGTAAAGTGAACTGATGGGTTGTGGTAGTAAACACCGCTTTGATGACCTGCACACCCTCCACTGTAAGTAATCAATACCTGGACCTCGCGCGTATATTTGCCGCAAAGCCGGGGCTCACTATCGTTGGCATCTACAGTAGGGGCAGTGGCGCAGCGTTAATGAAAGACCTCGCCATACACGCTGCCCAGATACCCTCTTCACGACTCACAGTATTTTGGATGGAGCGCGACTCGTTCTTGCCGAAATATGACACCATCACCATCTTTCCCGTATTCTCTGTGAATGACTCATACCCTTGAAAAGTTATCAGGGATTCATTCGAAACAGACTAGCAGTCTCTAGTATGCGTGTATATCTCAAGGACTTCGGGGAATTCCGTGCTTTTAGTCACAGCGTGGAGAAGATGGTGGTCATCTTCCCAAAATTAGATAGCTTGAGTTTTATCCTTCAAACACCACCCCGACTGGTATGTGAACTAACGTTCCACCTATCCAAAAACTGAAGGGGATTTTAGGAGCCTGGCGTGTCGAAAATTGAATTTATACACACACCTCAGCTGAAGGAGATTGTATTCATGGAAGGCAATGAAACGGGAGCAGGCCCAATAATTTCCATCGAGAGTAAAATCGAGAGGGCAGAGGCATGGTCTCGTTGTTGTCCTGGTTTGAGGACGAACGTGTTTTTCGATGGATCTAGTCTCTGGCAATTGGCATATCCTCCTTCAGAGTGGAGAATTTTCTAATAGTAGTTCAGTTGATAGGAAACCCAACCGCCCAGCTGTTGTATGCGGTTTTTATCGTCTTCTGTGGTATGCTGCTTGCGGCGAAATTATTGTTTTTGTTTTCTTGGCGGCTCTTCAATCCTATCGAACAAGCCTAAATGCATCGTCAACACCTCCAATGAGAGAAGACATATGGCAACATGCTCATTTGCGCTTGCCACACCTTCCTGGGTATTGTCAGGTCCTGCGAGATCTTCAAAGTTGATAAGCCCCCGGTTTTTCATGACACCGACGCTTGGTATGAAGGTTCGTACCAAACCATGGAGGACGGTGTTCTAGTCAGAGTTGTAACGAGGTCGGATCCCTGAGCTTAAACCATAATGTCGAACGTGATCGTGTCAGCCGCCTAACTGCATAGCCCAGCCGCATCGTCGATGTTCATAGTGTCCACGTATCATATATCACTTGTCTGACACTGTGTATTTTCGTTTTCGCCACCAACCAACAACTCCCATCACTTTCCATTCCGTAAGGCTTTTTAACCCAAGCTGCGTCCTACCCCCCACCTAGCCTCAAAAAATTGTTTTTCCGGCCAATCCGTCGAATCGAATATCCTGAGTCCGAGTACTTGGATATATGTGCTGCTGTACATACATGGCAACGTGCATCGGAGGCTGACGGAAATGGTTGTTTTGAAACCCACACTTTCAGGACGCATATATTCGTGGATGCAAAGATGAGGGGGTCCGAATGATCCATGTAGTCACGATGAAAATTGAATTTTTGCCTTTCCGGATTCCCGCCACCTGATTTGGTCGAAGAAGGGCCCTGGCAGGAGTACATTGCAGTTTCTAGCAAACCAATCCTTTTGATGGGGGAGAATATGTCGGTGTTCGAAGAAGGAACGAGCTTGGAGCGATGGACCAAAATGGACCTGTGTTAGTTCTAAAAAGAGGAAATTTTAAAGAAAATTATGCGTGTAGGACACACTGAATTGTCAGCGAGCTGAACGAGGGCACCGTCGAAATCCTTCGAGCCATTGCAGTATTTGTCTGGTACGTTGAACAGGAACTAGGAATGAGGGTTGAGATCCGAGTCAAGTAGGACGCTTCGTTATGTTTTTAAGGGTTAATATTATATAAACCTAGTATTACCGACCGACTGACGTCGAGGTTGTTGGGCCTTCTACAATGTTGTGGGAAGAGGGATGTCATTAAATATTACAATAATATAATTTTGAAGTAATCATGGTGGGTTAATATCAATATCTAAAGGTTATTACTGGGGCTCATCAGCTCGTGTATTTCCTGCAGTTTATGGGGACTCACACCGGTATACCGTTGTCCCGTCCCTACTCTATATCTCCTCACCACCTACGCTGCATACTCCACTGTCCCGTCCGCGTCTAGCCGTCCACGACGAATGGTCTCCCCACGTGCACGGAGGATGTCTTCCACGGTACGGAGTTTACCCTCCTCCGTACTCTCTTTGAACCAGCCAAGGTGGTCCGCTATCAAATGTCTGATAGAAAGGAAGTCTTAGTACCACACTCGTAAAGTTACAAGGCAAAAAAAAAAAAAACAATAACAAGGGAAAGGCTGACTAACCGATTCTTACACCCAGGGCACTGTACAAGAACGATACCTCTCTCGTAAGCGCGTTTCGTGAATTGGTGGGTAGAGCGCTCGCCACAGTCCTTGACAGTACAAGTAAAGCTCATCGAGAGGCGGGGCTCAATGGGCTCGCCAAGGGGCTGGGGACCAGTGACGGTGGGGGATGAGGAAGATTGAGAAGAAGGTGATGGTAGCGGTGTAGACGGTTGGGGTGTCGTCGGCGTTGAAGATGCTGAGGCTGAGGTTGAGGACGATGGTGGCGCGGTGGAGTACGCGGCCTCGGGGTTGAAGACACCAAGACGGAGGCGCAGTTGGACTGATATGGTAGGTGGCAGCGACGCACGGGGTGTGATGAGGCTACGCAGGGCAGGCGGGAGGCCAGTGTTGCGGAAAAGTCGTGAAGGCAGCATTGAAGATAATGTTATTGGGAATAACACCAAATTTGTAAAGTCGTAATGAGAAGAGGCTGACTAGGCGGAGTCTAAATTATAAATTTGTAGCTTGCCATTGGTAAAAAATATTAAAAAATATACTAGTCCAGAACCAGCCACAGATGCTCTCTGCTTAGCATTACTCGTCCCTCGCCTAACCTAGTAACCAAGCCCCCACTTCCCCTCGCCAAACCCATATACGGCCTCAAAGGTGAACACCTGCGAATATGTCTTTGATTCCAGTCTTATTTGACGATTTCGCGATGTAATAGCTTCCTGACTGCATGCGCGGAATCGGGTGGACAAGTATATGTCGACTTTTAAATGCCCGCTGAGACCACTAAAACATTATACGGTGTGCGTGCCTCCACTAGTCTTTTCAATTCCAATTTGTCTCAAGTCTACACAATTACTGTAAAGAATTTCTTGGCCCCGCGGAAACCCACTTCTGTCCTAGCACTTGTTGAGGAAGAGGTTGTGATTTTCTGGAGCCATGGCCCTCAGGTAGCAAAATCAATCAAATGCCACCAGATGTAGTATCTGGGTGGTGTAGACACTAGTGTGTGATCATTGTCTAATATTACTATCTTTGCTGTCTCCCGATCAAATTCTATGATACTCCACTTGACCCATTGTGATGCAACAAATGCACCCCCCTTCCGGCGGTGTTGCCACCCCATACCACCTGAACCGGCACTTACCAATGTTGGCGACACGTTATAAAGGAATATAATGTTCATCATCCCCCCTTCGATCCCCTAATTTCGTACTTGGTGGTTTTTCCAGATGGCCGCTATGTTTGGAGCCCTCAGAATTGACCTGAGCGACACCCTCGGAGCTCTTCTTATCGGTGTCTTCATTTCAGCTATGTGAGGAATCCAGGATTATACTACAAACAGAATCATTGAACCAACTAACACTTTTCTAGCTTATATGGTGCAACGTGCCTCCAGACCTTTTACTATTTCCAGAATTACACTTCAGACAAACTCCTTCTCAAGCTTCTCGTGCGTATTGTACTCTTTAATTTATAGTCATTGTCACATGATTACCTCTTCTAGGTAACAATGTTGCTGTGCTTATCCCAACCCCCATTCCCACGATACTGAAAGTGCTCACCCCAAACCACAGGGCATCCGAGACCTTACATGCAGTGTTCAGCATATATAGTGTTTATTATTACACTATCACTAACTATAGTGACCTGGACCCTTTGATAAGGACCAACTGGTCAATTTCAGTGCGCAGTGATAATGATATCCTATTAAATGATTGTTGATATCAGGTTCTACAGGCCGTATATGCTCAATCCGTAAAATTACTGGTCTTTTCAAACCCACAGTGCACCTGACAACGTTTTGGCAGAGCATTTCTATCTTTGCAGTACATACATTTTATACAAGAAGAGTCTATTACAGTGCTTCAGTTGTTTTTTATATGCGGTATCTACTAACAGACTCTTGGCGATTAGTGAGCCAGAAAAATGTACCCTTGACTATTGTAATAGTAAATCCCTTCCAACTTTTTTTTTATTGAAAGCTCAAACACCTTCTCTTTAGGTTGTCCTTTCATTGGTTCATTTTGGTATGTCAAGATGATTTCTAAAAATTTCGATCACCTGAATAAGATATTTTAAATCTAGGATCACATGTCTGTGCGTTTAATCGACAGTGATAACACGTAGTCGGAACACGTTTCTTATTATTCTGTTCTCTTTTCAAATAGTTTCAACCGTGGAAGGGTTCGATTTCACTGCCCCTTGGTTATAAAGTGTGATTTATCTGGTCTGTGATATATAGCTTCCAGTTCTTGTCTGATGATCAACGCTGGACTTATGTTCCAGTGAGTGATCTTTTATTCAAAGGCTGTACTCATTGAAACACCCTGATAACTGCTTAGGCCTACCTAAGCGTCTCGCTTTTTCTTGCCGCAGTCACAGATATAACTATAGTAGCTTCCCTCACGCATTACCTCCGCAAAAACAAATCTGGCATGCAAAAGTGAGCGATCTTTGGAAGTACTGCTTTTATTGAACAAGCCACACCCAACATACTCCTAGCACGGACACAATCGTCAATTATTTAATTACACACATTGTTGGCAATGGTATCCTGACAACGTTAGTGGGTTTTTTTATGCAAATCTCTTTTAACTCACAGTAAGGACAGCGTGGTAGACATCCTCGTCCTTATTTTTGTACGTACCTGCTAAAGTATGGTGGACAACTTTGCTTCGTGCCCTGACTTTTACGAAGGCGATAGTAAACCGTAATATGATCTACCTCGCCATATACCAGGTCGTCGCTAACTGTGAGTAGCGCCTCAACAAATATCACTATCCTAACACGGTGAATTGGTCACAGTATATGCGAATTCCGTTTTGGCTAGGTACTCTTGTATTGAGCCCAGGCTTTGACGTTGTACTCACTCCGCCAATAGCCTCAACTCGCGTCGGTCGTTGACTCGAGCTGGTGAGGTCACTAGGATCTCCTTCGTATTACCTCTGTCTGGGCACGAGACGTCAACACAGAACAGAACAGAGGGAACTAGAGGGCACGAAGGTGAGTTTCTCTTTACCCTTTGATAGCTCCACAGTCAGGTTATTTACCTCCTTGCATGATGTAGCCCAGTGATCTTCAGCCTTGCGAGGACCGTAGTAATTATGCTGTAAGCTCAGAGTCATAGCTATAAGTCGACGTGCTTGGCCATGGTAGTGTTTGACCAATGTTGATACAACGGTGTCGTTTGGGTTGTCCTGAGCACACTCCAATGGCAACCTATCTTCATGAGTAGCTGTTTGAGCCAATAATTCGGTGCAACCATTGGGCGGGGGAACGCTTCCCTAATGTGGTCGTACCCCAGTTTTAGAGACGGGAGCTCCGGAAATTTTCATGCCATCACTGAAACATATCAAAAGTATATATCAATCAACTCATATCACATACAAACATTTACGATAAAACTGCCTATCCGGAATCTAAAGGGACAAAGCAAACCATCCAGCAAACTAGTAAACAGCAACGGGATAATCGGTGTAACCAACAGAGAAGTCACTCGCGTCCTTGCCCCACTGGAGATGCTTGATATCGGGAACATTGTCGAGCGGCTTGTCGTGCTGCACCCGTTTCACGAGGTCAGGATGAGTGATCCACGGGAACCCGATGAACGCTCCATCGATTTTACCAGCCGCGACGAGCTCTGCGCCTTCTTGAGGGGTAACGCTGGCGTTGAGGAAGAGCTTGGCGTTCTTGACCGAGGAACGGTAGGATTCCAGCACGTCATGTATAGTGGCACGCTTCTTGCCTGTGAGTTGGTCATGACTACGTCAGATCCTTGCCCTAGGGAAAGTTGGTTCTCGAGACATACCGTCATATTCAACATCTGTCGCGGCCTGGTATCGGACAAGAGTGATGTACGACAACTTCAACTTGTCTGCCTCTTCAATGAAGTACCTATAGGTATCAAGAGTCTCTTGCAAGGGCATCCTACAACATATGTAAGCCAGTCGCCTGAGGTAGGCATACAAACGAAGCGCACCCCATATCATTGTATCCACCCGCCGGGTTGACTTTGAGTCCAACGTCGGGCCCGAAGACCTCAACCAGGACTTTCAAGACTTCAAGGCCAAATCGGGAGCGATTCTCGATGCTGCCGCCCCATTGGTCGGTTCGAGAGTTCGAGGTGCTATCCAGGAATTGAGTGATGAGGTACCCGTTGGCACCATGAACTGTAGATTGGAACGCAATCAGACATGCTTTTATGTGCGGATAGGGTGAACTTACGTTCGACTCCATCGAACCCGGCTTCCTTGGAGTTAACAGCAGCTTGCTTGAACTGTTCAACGAGAGTCCAGGGATCTTCGACAGCAGTAGGCTAAAAAAAAATCAAACGAAAGAAAGTTTAGAAGTTGTGTTGCGTGGATAATTTGGTACGGCTATATACTGACGGTGACATAGCCAGGTTGGCCAGGGATGTGTCGGAACTTTCCTCCTCTGGCGGATATAGCGGAAGGCGCGTAGACGGGCTGGGAATTTCAAAGTAAGCACGGGAAAACCATGGTTTCAAAGATCATACTCACAGTACCGGCTAATTTCTGCTCTGGAGCGTCAGGGTGAGCGACGCGACCAACTGATGTAATTCAGTAAGTATCAGGCTTAATGTCGGGAATGTACAATACATACCATGCCATAACTAAACAGGTTCGTCAGTAAGTGATATCATGACTTTTTCGACATCGATGCTGACCTGAGAATAGATGTGAGACCCAGCTGCGTGGACCGCATCCGTGATCTTCTTCCATCCCGCAACTTGTTCCTTGTTCCAGATTCCAGGCGCATGCGCCCATTCGGTTCTGGGACGCGCGTCAGCGCATGTCTCGAAACATTAAAGCTGAATCCAAGTACCCTTGGCGAGACACGAGAATACCTTCGGTAACGATAAGACCAGCGCCTCCAGCAGCACGCTGCTGGTAGTATTCGACCATAGTATCGCTGGGGATCGTGCCCGGCGCGCGGTTACGCGTCATCGCAGACATTCCGACGCGGTTGCGGATCGTAATCGAGCCGACTTTGAGAGGTGTAAGAAGAGCAGAGACCATTTTCTGTGATTGCTTTGAGTGTTGTTGTTTGAAGGAAGTGATTGTTTCTGATATGAGACCTTGGTTTCGTTGGTTCTTATACTGCAGAGCAGTAGGCTTTACATAAATACGTCAACGAGGCTGGTCCGATGTAAGTGGTATGGTGCACGGATTGCTGATACGATGCTTACTATTGCGAACGGTAGGGGTAGGGTGGTCCCCTACCGATATGACCTTGATTACTGAACTGCTTAGACGTGTAGGAAGATGGGAGTCCGGGCCGCCTAAGAGCGCTTCAGCACCCCGGAAGAGATGGAGTGTTAATTTCTCCGCAGAAAGGAAAGGGTTACCTAGTCGAGGAGACCACTTGTTAGAGCTCCCGAATAGAACCCACACTCCAAGAAATGTCGCATGGGTGCATGATCCAGGACATCCTTTGATACTCGAATTGCATTTTTCCTTCGTTCGAAATCACACAATAGACCGATGTCCGCCTCGATGTATTCATACAACTGGAAAATATAGTTTGGACGATACCGAAGATAGAAAGTTTGAGTGAACACGTAATGGGATATTGTCATCTTGATGTTTTGCTGTCAGTTTGTAACCAATCAAAGATGACTCATTTTCATCATGTCATCAGATATTCGCTTGTGAATTGAAAACCTCATTTCGAGAAGTATGAATGTGTATGGACACAAAGCAAAGGTGTATATTGCTAATAAAACAGCGACAAGAGACGCGATATGTCATAAAAATCGTGCACACTCCCATGGTGAATGTCCCGGGTCCTGAAAAAAAAAAATCTACTAAATACATGTTGATTGACGTCTTACTGCCCAATAAAGTTAATTAAACAAAGTCCATCCCGAAACAACCCAGCTCTCCCCAAAAGGTCATAGCGACGCAGGAACACGGGACCCACCCGTTAGACGAATCGATTCCCCGTTGACATACGCGCATTCTAGCACCCATCTCACCGTCGCCGCAAACTCCTTCGGGATACCGTATCGTTTCGGGTACAGCAGCCCCGACTTTGCCATATTTTCACGTACTTTTTCCGAGAACTGGTCGGTCAGTGGCGTTGTGAATGGTGATGGCGCTATCGTGACGACGCGAATGTGGTGCCGTGCCAGGTCGCGTGCCATAGGTAGTGTCATGGCCCTGATGGCGCCTTTACTTGCTGCGTACGCTGTTTGGCCAGCTTGGCCTTCGTACTATATCAAGAATAAAGATCAGACACTAGCCAAAAAAACGAGAATAGAAGGGGGGAGGGACGATCGGCGATCGAGGGTGAAAATGCTTACCGCTGATACACTCGAGACAAAAATAACAACTCCCCTCTCTCCATCCTCGCCTTCTTCAGGCGGCACCTTGACGAGGTGCTGAAGAGTTAGACGCGTGAGATTAAACGTGCCGGTCAGGTTAATCGCCATGGTCAACTCCCATGACTTCATCGAATGTGGCCGTGCTTTCGAGCCAATGACCTGATCACAGATAGACGCGCAGGGTGATTTATATCATGATCAGCAACCGAATACGCGGGGACCCAACAGGCACACAACTCACGAGCTCAGGTCTGCCGATCCCTGCACAATTAACAACACCCCCCAGCACTGCCCCCGTCTCCTTCGTCCATTCAACCGTCCGAGTAACGGCACCCTGCACGTCATCGTGTTTTGTGATGTCTGTCTTGATGAAGATACAGCGCTGGTCGTGTGATGACGCCAGCTTGCCGTCTGGTGGCGGAGATAGGTCGAGGATGGCTACGTAGGCATTGTCCTTGATAAGGTCCTGGACGGTGGCGAGTCCCAGTCCTGACGAGCTGGGGAGGACACTTAGGAGTGGGGTAGGAGGGGAGGGGCGACCCATTGCTCACCCGCCAGACACAATAAACGTGCGCTTCTCGATTTTCATAGCTCGTGTACGTGATGTGAGTTTTTAGTAGAGGGAGAGCAGGAGGGGAGGGGAAGGTACAATGATAGGTGACGCTGTACCTGGCTATATATCCAGATTTACAAAAGATGCACAGGCGATGAGTCGTATGGCAACCCCTACAAGCAACGCTGCATCAGAACAACCCTCCCAAGCTGTCGTGTACTTACGAGGTTCTTTTTGATTTGCAAAACCGGTGAGAACCTCCCCGGGCCTGCCGACAGCAGCGGGAAATTAAGAGATACGAGTCGTTTAATCCCAAGGACTCGAGTGCCCGGTATAAGTTTTGGCAGGGCGTGCCTCGTAAGTGCCAACTGCCCCCTCGTATTCTCCTATAACACTGCAGCCGCAGTCGCATACTGGAGGCCCCATGATACCCGGATCTTTTTTTCCGAATCTTCGTTTTGGGCAGGAGGAGCGTATGGGAAACGCGCAAACTCTGAACCTCCGATGTTGGCAAGTCAGGTTCAACGTCCTAAAATGATCTGGGCGGGTGTTTGCCGATCGATGCTGTCACGTGGCTTGGATAGGGGATTTCTCATTTGAGATTTGGTGGATCCACTCAACGACCTGTCGACCTCCTCGAACGACGATCATGGACACGGAGTGGGTTTTTACACAGCTAAAACGTCGGCGGCGTCTCATCTCGAGGCGTGGACGTTAGGAGTGTCGTCAAGACGACTATTACTTCCAAATTCTCACCCGCCGCGGCCGAGTGGGGTTTTGACGGAACCCAATTATAAATGGATATATTTTGGGGCCACTCGTTCTTTCTCTCACTGATCCGCGCGCACATGCCATTGTCCACATCGTGTACATATATCTTCGATTGTATGGGCGCTCGTCGATTGAGAAGACGTGGTAAAGGAAGGCGCGGAACGGGATCACTGAAAAGCCACTAATACAGGAGCTGTCCGAGTCAGTGCCCCCCACTTCGATGGAGATAACCGTGTGATCGTTGAGCCTCCAGCTCATTCATATCAAAAAACTTACAATGTGGTAAGCGTAGACTTCACAATGGAAAGCGAGAGGATGAAAAAAAAAAAAGACTGTCATCGGTGCTTTACTGCTCCGAGCCCCAGCCGACCTCGGGTAGTGGGTACATTAGATGTGCACGCAATCCACGGCAGACGCCAGCATTCCAACCCGGTATTGTGAAGATTGTAAAGACACCTAATAGTGTATGTTCCGGCTCGACTATTAATTAGTACCTCATGGCGTAACTTACAGCGTTTCATTCAAAGGTTTAGTGGCCCCCCCCCCCCGACCTGCGCGGGGCGTGGCAGGTACACTCCTGGGCCTGTGGGCCTCTTGAAAAAAGCACTCATGAACGCCCCATTAGCATTGTATATAAGATGCCAAGACGGCAGGAAGAAAAGGCGATGGTTTTTTGGGCATAATGCGGGCAATCAGTCCACGAATCAAGATATCGGGTGGTGTGCGGACCATAAGGATAGGAGATTTCAAGCAAGTCCTATGATTTCTTTTACAGCTCAAACTGTGAATGGCGTATCGGAAGGTCCGCGGCCCCGCTGCGGACTCTGTGATGAGAGCACTGGGGTGAGAACGACATACTTAAAATGGGGCAGACATTTAACAACATGGGAGCGGCCGTTTGAGATGCCTTTCGTAAAATCGTACACTCATGTTCCGTTGGCACCTGGTGCTGGATGCAAGGAGGTAGCAGTAAGTAATTTTGAAATTATGCAAATGACAAACCGTGACTTAGGCATCATAGCTCACGGTTTCTACTTCACAAGGTAGAAAAATCTTATCTGCATTCTATAGCCCAGTTACGAGAGGTACGAGAATTCAGGAGTTTATACAAGCATTCATCCAAGGTACTGGGACATCAGACACCTCGCAGTTCCTGCCAAGTAGCAACATTACACTTTCTGCAACTAAACGGGAAGTCTATCAGAACAGCACGCGCAAAATGGGGGAAGATACGCGCGCGCCGATGACAGGGGCGACGTCATTGCTTCCACGAATCCACTGTAATCACAATTCTGCATTTTGAGGTGGGTTCAAAACTGATCAGCCGCCTACCACCATCAACGCCGCCCGGTGTTCAATCCACGCACCTGATCACTGGCCTTCCAGGTAATTTCCTTGATGAGGATGTGTTTAGAACAAGCAAGTGATTGACATGGCCGGCTTCGGGCATCCCTAGATTACACAGAAATAACTAGTTTTCTTTTTCGAAAATATCAAGGGAATCAGCCTCAATCAACTAAATATGTGCTCTAACTCACTTTATATTCTAATCTCTACAACTTCGCAGGTAATCTCCCAGCGCCACTAAGCCGTACCGTCTCCCCATTCACATAGGCACATTCGAGCACCCACCTCACCGTCCGTGCAAACTCCTCTGCTTTACCAAACCGACGGGGGTAAACCACGCCCTCCGTCTCGAGACTGCGCCGTGTTTTCCCGGGGAAATTGGCAGTCATGGCTGAATCGAACACACCAGGGGCGATTGACACAACACGTACCGCATGGCGTGCCAGGTCGCGCGCCATCGGGAGGGTCATAGAACGCAGCGCGCCCTTAGACGCGGCGTATGCAGTCTGTCCTGGCTGGGCCTCGAACTGCCAGGGGCAAGGTTAGCAAGGGACATGTATGTCATCGCACGGGGAAAAGGGCCAAACGCACGGCAGCCGCGCTCGACACAAACACCACCACACCCCGTTCCCCGTCCGCATCCTCCTCCGGGTCGACTGTTACGAGATGCTGCAGCACGAGACGTGTGAGGTTGAACGTGCCTGTGAGATTTACTGCTATCGTGAAATCCCACAGGTCCGGGCTGTGTGGTTCCCCGCTTGCGTCAATTATCTTCCCTGCAGTCCCTACACCGGCGCAGTTGATTACCCCGCCTAGGCGTGCCCCGGTCGTTTTGGTCCAGGCTATTGTCTCTGCTGTTGCCCTTGTGAGATCGCTCGCAGAGGTTATGTCAATTTTGATGAATTTGACCCGGGATGAGGTGTCAAATTGGGGCGGTGATGAACGGTCGAGGATTACGACATGGGTGTTCTCTGAAAGGAGTAGGTCTTGTACTGCTGCGAGACCGAGTCCGGAAGAGCTGAAAGTGGTTCGTTCATGAATACTCTTATTCCTCTTGTGAAAATGGTAGGGACTTACCCCCCTGAGACGATGAATGTACGGTCAGAGACTTTCATAGTGACAGAGCGCCAGTTCGTGAATGAGGTTGTTGTCTAAGTTTACTTGGATCCGCGGTCGATGAGAGTCGAGATGTCGGGTGGAGGAATTTCGAGACATCCCATTGGCTGACCAAAATCACGCGCCATTTCCTTTAATAACCAGATTGGGGATAAACTTGGGCTTTCTCAGACTCACTTGAGAGTAAGTCGTACATAGTACATACCCGTTAATTATCTAAATCCCCTCAGATTTCCTCTTGCTGGTCTTTGGTACGTCAAGTTCGATACCTGATAAGTAGTGTGTCCTGAGTTGGAATTGGAGAAGCCAGTTGTGGTTGTCGCAAATGGCTGTGGAAACTATCGGAGTCGTTCTTAAGCCGAAAGTGCCATGTACCAAACTTTGTACGAACCTAGCTCATGTCTTGTTGGGCTAACTCTTGGGTGCTCACCTCGGAACGGCACTTTTTTGAGTTGTAAAGTACGGGGGTTGGATTTGGAACTTAGTAACGACTTTCGAGCATTGAGCGCTGAGCAGCAATGGGAATCCAAAAAATAAAATAAAGAGGTCGCGAGTACGTCTTGCTCGTCGTGTTAACTTGACTCGGATGGGCTGAATAACACACGACACCTTATTGGCCCCCCACTTTCACCTCCCTGAGCCTCATCACGTGGCTTACCTATTTGTCATCCGTACGGTGAATTTCTGGCGTACCCGAGTTTCTCCAGTTCTCCACCACACCACCAACCAGCCATAGGCTTAGGTTAAATCCTTCCTCACCCCACACTCTTCTTCGTCTTCACCCAACATGTTTATGCCTACCCTGCGTTCCTCAGTGCGTTTCCCATATTTTCATTCATCTTATCATGCCATATTCATTTCATTTAATCAGGTCGCCCTTTTGCGCACAACATCCCGCGCATCCCTACCTCTAACCCGCGCAGTGCTTCCCCAAAATGCACTCCCTCTCGCTGCACGCCTTCTTTCCACTGAGGCGCGTACCCAGATTGAGAGCGCCATCAAAGCGAGCCCCGTTGTGCTGTTCATGAAGGGCACACCGGCAGAGCCCCAGTGCGGCTTCTCGCGAGCGGTCGTGCAGGTATTGGACCTACATGGTGTGCCGGACGAGAAGATCAAGGCATACAATGTACTTGTGGACGCTGAGCTGCGATCGGGGATTAAGGAATACTCGTGAGTGCTTGAAAGACTTTGGAGTGAACGAGACTAATTAGTTTGTCACCCCCTTCAGAGAGTGGCCAACAATTCCACAGGTGTACGTTAATGGTGAGTTTTTGGGCGGGTGTGATATTCTTCTCGGCAGTGAGTTTTTATTTCCTGTCTTCCATCTTTATCTATATTATAAACCTTACTCTTTTTTTCTAGTGCATCAATCCGGCGAGCTCGAGACACTACTCGTAAAGCACGACATCATACCCGAGGAGATCCCAGAGGCAGCCCCAGCACCCACCGCGGCCTAATTCCTCCACTCCCTCACGTCACCCCAAAACATTCCCCACGCCCCTCCAATTCCCCAGCGCGCAATTTTTTTTTCCCAGCTCGCCTACGCCCCCACTCAAAAATTTTACGCCTGTCTAACGCTCTCGCCCCCGGATAATCGACGGGTGCCTGAGTCTGGGCCCCCCCGCCGGCACTAACGCTATTGGCTCCTCGTTACCAACTTTGTCATCCTGTACTCCCGCGTCCAGACCATCTTCGTAATACTAATATGAATATTAACATAGACGGTTAGAGACATCATTGGCCTGTCAGAATGTTAACTTGGTGTATGCGTATATATATATATATATTATCATGGCTTTATTATTGACTCGGTTTGGCAAGGGACCCTTGGAGTTGTCTTTTTTTTCTTGTGGCGGATGCGGCTGCTGCCAATCAGGTATCGTTCATATTCTACCCTCCGATATGCAATGTGATTTCCACAGCGCCCCCAAAAAGGGGGCAATCAAGATATCTGCTTACTATCAGTAGGAAAATGGCTCTTCCCAATCATCAGGAGCTAATCACAAAATTATGTATATTTTGGAGTATACACTGGCCCTTGGGAATGTCTGATCTTTCATTGGTAATGCATTTGTGTATCTTGAATTCCTATTAGGGAACTTAAATAACTGATGAATTGTTAGGGACCAACTCGGGTTAGGGGTTGAAAGTGACAGGGATCATTCATTCATTGAAGTGAAAAGAAATATGTGATAAACATTGCTAAATAAATTCTAGTGAACTCCATAGATTACAAACTCTGCCCTTTGATTACAGGATCAAATACAACCGACCCAACCATCCCAGATGAATGTATTAAATTGTTGTCTGCTAGCCTGATCTGGAGTCTGGACCATATAGGAGCAATAATCCTGCACCCAATTACAATAAGGGGTCATATGCAAAGAGGCCCCAGAGCCTGAAAACCAATAGAAGTCAGTATCAAGCTGTAATATCCAAACAGATCAGAATGACCCAGGAGAGGTACTGTTACAGTTTCTCTTTTCCTTTCACTATCTTATCTTATCCGATATTATCTAACCTTCGGACTATCTCTTTCCCCCATACCTTCTTTCCCTCCATTCCATTCCCACCGATCCTATTATTACATCTAACTTTCCCATTATTATTCAGTGCTTCATTTATAACTACCAATAGTGCTT
>MU150319.1:99679-113561 GCA_015584075.1 Collybia nuda
TCAATTCTAACACAGTACTAGCATAACAAGTTTGAATCATAGTATGTGTACTTTGGAAAGGTAATATGGCTTTATTCATCAGATGCATGCATTTAAACTTTAATATACAAGTAATTAACAGAACAGACATTTAAACGGCATTTATATAGAGAAATTGAATTATTATGGCTGTACCAGATCATCATTAACACTGTATTGTGTCCCATTCTTCAGAGAGTTCCACTTGGGACAAAGGGCTTCCCAATCTGGTGGGGTGCCGACAGCGTCCGGACCAGATCTCTGCCCTTCGGGGTCTTCTGCAAACACAACAGCAAGACCACTGTAAATATTATAAATGCTCTGTGAGTTGAAAACCGGCGTCAACTGTTATGTAAACTTACGCTTCAAGATGGTAATCTATGTGGCAATGGAAAATCCTACAAAAACGTTATTAGGCTGCTTCGTTATTTATTTTCAGTTCAGTCCAATCTTACCAGGGGCCTGGGTTATCGGTCCTAAATAGAATTGTGACATTGTCACCACGCAGGCCAGTGTTCACAACGTCCCGAATAGGAGGATTAATCAGGTTCGTAACGTTGCTTCCTGCGCTCCTGATAACTTCGAAGCTATGCTGCGTTAACCATCATGTCAATCAGTGTAGACTCTGGCGAGGCGAGCATTACTCACACCGTGGAGATGGAAAGGATGCTTTGAAGAGAAAGATTCAGTCTAATCAAGGGACGTTATCCACACATACTTACAGGTGCATTGACCAATCCCCCAGGAATTGAAACGGAGATGAGTTTGTTCCTCGGTAATACAATCACGCTACCATTAGGCATGACTGAAAGAGGATCGAGAGTGCCGTTCAATATCTGTAAAAGGACAGGTATAGAAGGTGGACGAAATGTTTTGTTGTTTATGGTGAAGTCATGACCACTCTTAAATCGGGCGTAACACATAATCAGCGGGGTGTGACGAAGGTTAAATGGAAATGCGTACATGGCCAATCTCCAAGTTTATGGACATATCAGGATTTCGAGAAGCCAACTATCATATAATCAGAGAATAGTTCGTGTGAGGAAAAGGTTCAGCATACATCTGAGCTAACCCAAGGCTATTTCGTCCGTTGATATTCATGTTAGGAACGGAATTTGTGATCGGACTCACCACAAGGTCCTGTTCTAGGAGAGACTCTGTACCATTTTGTAATGACTGCGGCTCAACCGATTCTGAACCATTGTACCTGAGAATGGCAGCATTGACTCCTGTGGTTAATATTAGATGAAAGAAACATAAAATAAGGTATTCGCGAACCGGTCTCGTTTACCGGCTGTACACCAACAAATTGAGGGATGGCTCGAATCCCTGTACACATTGGTGAGAAATGTATGATATGAAGATCGCAGACTTACAATAGTTATCAACTTTTTGGTTTGCTTGGACTACTACGGAATATCGTTGGCCTAAATATCGATAAGCAATGACACATCATAAAACGGTCGACTATTATACTTACCCGCATATATTGGAAGTACATCGACCGTAATAGGGTGAGTTTCAATCCCGTCCGCCTCTATCACGGTCAGTTTGTGGTGATCAATTGAGAAGTTAAAGGATGATATGCAAGCGGTATTGATGATCCGGAACCGGTATCGACGCCCAAGATCAACGCCAACGACTGTAAGAGGAGTATCCGTATTGTTTGGAAGGCGCCCCAACCCATTGATGACGGTGGATTGAGGATTCCTAGATTAAGGTATTAATACATGGAGACTGGAGAAAAAACAAGGCTTTACTCAAAATCTCGCCATCCTTGGGGTGACGGCAGGTGCAACCTATAGGGGATTAATAAAAAAATAAGTTCTTTATATCTATGCCACATACCAGTCACCCAAGGTTATAATTGTACTTTCTACATGACGATGAGGCCGGAACTTATAACGGAGATAATGACTTACCATCGTCGACATCATACATCAATCCATGTGGATCTTCCTTATCTAAGAACAAACCGATGCTCAATCATTGATAATTTGACATTGACGCCATGGCAAATACCATAAACAACGAGTGGGCCCCTGTATAAATATACGTCAGATGAATCGGAATATTAGTTGTAACTGGCGACTTACCGCAACCCGTCACAATATTGGGTTGTTACATGTGAATGGTACCAGAATGTACTGGCCGCGAAATATTTATCAGTATTTACTTGGACGCTAACCTTGGCACAGCGTACCCAGCCTGTTCCCCAACATTGAAATCATATCTGTAGCTGGTGTCAGCCAATAACGGGGGTTGGGCGACATAACAATGTAACGAACAGAAAGTCTTCCCCTGGGGATATAGGACACTGGGTTATCCATGCAACTCCATCTTGAGAGGCGGTCTTGTTTTGGAATAGCCCGTGCCAGTGCTACAAATTATTAAGCGTTAGAGAAGTGTTTTCCTGTGAACTAATTACCGCTTACAATAGAGGTTCCTTGGGCCATAGTTATGTTTGTTAACCTGTTGACGATGTTTACCTTGAAATTTTTGAGAAATCCACAACAATTAGCTTTCGTGGGCAATACCTTGAGCCGATCATTTTTGTATGCTGAAATCAAAGGACCAGGAAACTTTCGGTTGGCGAGAACGGAACTATCCAGAATCAATTATTACTGTGAGATCGCTAGTACACAAATCTACCTTCGGTTGAAGCCATCAGGTTGGATGAACTCGTTTGTGAGTGTCAGTTCGTATGTCCGATTTATGGCCAGTACGGAAGCCAGCATACAGGCGACAACCAGAGATCGCCGTGTCAAAGAGCTGCTGTACATCCTTTTGGGTGTGCGAGTTGGTATTAAGAGTAAAGAACATGGAATGAACTTGTCGATTATTTATACGGGTCTCAGCCTGGATTGCGTCACAGGAACTGTCCCAGCACAGGCATACTAACAACGAAGTACCGTCGGTGTCAGCGAATACCGGAGATTCAAGATGGGACCTTACTGCTATGCTTCAAAAATTCCATTACAATGCATCACACCAGAACCGGACATCGCTAAACAAACGTATCTGAGAACAGCCCCTCGAAATATGGAGAACATATCAGGGTAGTCCGTGTACCTGTAGTACTGATATGGGGCACCACGTGAAATCTGACAGGGCGGGGATAACGCGAAGGAAAAAAACATATTCCGATGATAAAAATTCTAACAGTGCACATTAGAGACTGTCGGTAGAATCACGATACCGTAGATCTCGCTTACTTTGGTAAATTTATAACTCATTCCACGGAAATAATGCGCGTTTTTTTTGGTATTCTCAATGCTATGTCGAAGGTTGAACGTCGTTTGTGCGAAAACATACTTTTGCTACTTCCGCTGTCATATCGGGATTGTATTTCAGCCGATTCACCTGAGAGGATGAACTTACTGGAATGGAGTCCGACAGGATGAATGCAAGTTATGGAATGTTCGGTACTAATAACTTTGTGTTTCTGTGATCAGTCTCGTGAGATGTTGGATAATGCAAAAGAGAATTGAAGTTTGTGGCGCCCGGTTCGGATAATTTCGAAAGTGATGGATCAGGATGTTTCCGTTCCTCTCATGATCTTCCTCCCAATCACCGCCACACGGTGTCACTCTGAACTCTCGCCCCTCCCTCCCAGCCTATGCGAGAAGAAACTCATCTTCCTCATAAACCTCTCTCAAATCCTCCTTTGGCTTGCACCCCACTATCAAAGGGGAATGTAGCTCACCATCAGAGTAATGTTCGAGTGAATAATTTTTGGATGGGGTAACACTTGTAGGCGTATAATGGATGCAAGATACTCAGGGTTCGACAACTTGTGGCATTTAGTGCCAACTTTAAGATCTTGAACTTGGCGCCGAGAACCATTTTCGAATGGTCACGTGTGAGAGCAGACCATAACCCATGCCTTAGATAATCTTTCGTGGTCTTCTCAACACTTGCGCACAACCTTGAACTAACGGAGAGGAAAAAATGAGCTCACTGGTAAACGTCGATCCCTGGGACCGTGAAGGGCATAGCAAACATGTAGAAAGGACGGAACGCAGTGGCAGAATGCCGGAGGCTAACAACGAGCTTAGTAGCAAAAAGTACCCCGTCGGTCAAGCACCCTTTCAATCCCTCCCGCCAGAGCTTTTAGTGAACATCTTCACATTGTGCAAGGATTCAAGCTCGGATGCAATCGTATTTCCCCTCACCTTTGGACAGATTTGCACCTACTTTCGCAATGTAGTGCACAACTCTCCGAGTTTGTGGACAACAGTCGAGTTACATCTGTCTAATCCAGAGAAAACACCACTGGTTGGCGCTAGTCTGGAAAAGTGGGCCGTACGCACCGGCGCGCTCCCAATCGATTTGACGATTACCGTCCCAGAATCCGTACCAATCCACCCCACTGATGTATTTTTCAAAGACATAGTATCACCCCTACAGGCGAAACTAAAAAGTTTGTCGATCAATGTCGTCGATGTTGTCCACCTTTTCGCGCTTGGTTGGCTGCCTTCAGTATTCCCTCTCTTGGAGGCAGTGACCATCAGACTTTTGAAGTCGGAAGATATTTCGTTCATCGAAAGACGGTTCATAAATTTCCACGGGGTTTGCGTTAACCTCGAAAACTGTCCGCGCCTGCGGCGGTTTTCCCTCCTTCATCCCCCAGATCCAGCTGTTGCCGGCGTCATGGCCTCTGGAATTATTGCTTTACCTTACACCCAGCTGACAAGTCTGTCGATATCTGCGGGCTTGCGCATCATTCCCCTTCTTCTCCAACACTGCACACAGCTTGTCGACTTCCGCCTTGTGCTAGAGGACGAACGTCCTTGGTTGAGTCTTCCCTCAGGCGAAACGGAACTAGTCCAGAAGACTATCCGTCGATTGGAAATAACATGCTGTCACCCAGTAATGCACCCTTTTTTCCTCCAGTTTTCTTTCCCTGCGCTTGAACATCTTAAATTACGGGATACGGGATTATTTTCATGCGGTTATCGGACGAAAACCATGGGTTCCATCTTGACGATGGTTCTGCAGGATGCACCATTCCGGCTAAAACACCTAGGCGTTGAGCTCAAGGGGGTTTGTCGCGACCCACGACACCTTTTCCCGCCCCTAGCCTACACACCCCATCTAACTCATGTCGAGTTTAAAAACTGCGGGTTCCTGAACCATCCCGGTTTCCGAGGGTTCAGTGATCTTATCTGTGGGACATCCTCTAAACTCGAAGATTTGAGGAGTATTTCCTTCGACGACCAAGTCGTCTCAGTTGGCTATGGTAAAATCTTGGATATAGCGAACCTATGTGTTGATAGTGGTATACAACCACGCCTAACAGATATTCGGGTATGTTTTCGTATACTGCGTTCAAACGCACGTGATCCAACACCTATAGTGGACCACCGTATTCGTGAATTGCGTCGGCGGGGCCTGAAGCTGGAAATCAGCGTGGAGTGTGATTCGCCCGTAGTGGAGTCATCCAGTGAAGGTTCTGGAACTCTTTCTGATGATTGACCAGTTACAATGCGGGAGGATACTCAAACATACCTGTTAATAATTATTTTACACCAATGGTGCCTGCATGCGGTGTCGATTCCACCATATTATATAGAGAATATTTCTGCGAAAAGTAGGAAGCAAGCGTTTCGCCCTTCGCTTCGGTAGCCTTGATTGAGGAGGGACTAGACCATGATTGTCGAAGGTGACATGTGAAAGTAACAAACGACAGAATGGTTATTTGGATAACGGGGATTGGGGTGAACCGGCGCTCGAGTTCCTCGAAATTGCTGTATCCTCCCAGAATCTATATATTGAAGACAAAAGAAAGTCCAGAGAGTAATCCATTTCTCCGCGAGAACTCGTTGTGACATGGTAGACTTGATGCTCAATATTTTATTGTTCACTTGTCAAAAGGGTGCTCTGTATTTCAAAAAAAAAGAACAAAGTTCGCCTCGGTTGTAGGTATACGCCACCAGAAAACTGCGAAGTCGGTCGCGGATATAGTCAATACATTATTTCAGGTCAACCCCCTCTATATTGACGTTTTTAAAGACTTCTAAGTCCTTGAATTCGTTTACAAATATCAGGACGGAAAAAGACATAACCTTTGGTTTTTCGAGAGTTTCATTGTTGAGGGTTGACGGTGGAGTTAGAGTGGGATAACTTATCTCCAGGAGTCTCTTGGATGTGTAATCAACCATCGACCCTGAAACAACTCATTGGCGATACCAGTCAGTAACAAATTTGGTGGAATTGAGTGTCGCCTGAAGTAGAAAGTGTTTATTCAAGACTAATTCGATGGGGTGTTCACGGCGCGCGGATCTTTAAGCTTTAAGAGTAGGTGGTTTTATATGAATATGCGTAGGCCTTGGGGGACCATGCGTGAGTGAGGGGGGATTGCGTATGATTGTCGAAATGATGGGTGTAATAAACAATGTAATGCGGTAGATGAGCAAACAACAAATGATTAACGTGGACAGACGTATAAGGTGTTAAAACTTTTATATCTCTCGAGACTAGATACCACTACCATGAGCCCTCTAGACGAATGAATTTCCTCAGTAATTCTACTCCTGGATTTTGGCAAGGATCTCGGCGTCCTTGAACAGGAAGTATTCCTAGTTGATGATAAGTCAGCTAATTAAGCATTTATTTACAATTGGGTGATTAATTACCTCCTCGCCAACTTTAATGGCGTTTCCTCCCCAACCGGGTAGAAGGACACGGTCACCAGCCTTCACTTGTGTTGGCACAATCTGCCCATCCTTGTTAGGTGCACCAGGGCCCACAGCAATGACGGTGGCTTCTGGTAGGGGGTTGGTGGTGGCGGATGTGGGAAGGAAGATACCCGTGGCAGTTTTCTGTACGATACAACAGTGTTAGTGGATATGGAGGGGAGCTTACGAGACAAACGTACTGTTTCAGGTTTGAAACGTTGGACCAAGACGCGGTCAAGGAGGGGAACAAGAGACTTGATGGATTTGAAAGTTGCTTGGGCAGCCTATTGGAAAAGGTTCATAAGAATTGTGACTTCGTTCATGCATATTGTGGGTAAAAACGGAGAGCGACGCAAATTGAGTGGGGACGCGATGGTGGGCCCAAAGGAAGCCCAAGGAGGTGAAAAAGTCGTAACACTAAAGCCTGCAACATAAAACTTACCATTTCGTGGAGGGGCGTGAAAAAAAGGACCGGGAGAGTAGTTGAGAGAAAAGAGAGAAAGTTTGACGAGAAATTCGAATGTTCCCGAATTCAAAGGACAAATACCCGATGTCACGTGCGTTATTTCCCGCGGCCATGACGGTTAGCGGAAATAACGAGATGGTCCAAAATTACACCAAATACAGCGGCGTCTAACACCATTTTCGCAAACGACAACTTAGGGTCTTTCAGCTCTCAATTGATCATTCGTGTTCACCAATATGCCGCCACAACCTGGAATGTTTCCCCTAACCTACCCATCTTCACACAAGACGCGCCCCAATGACATCTCGGAGATGACCATCACCTACCAGCACCATCAACATAGTTCTGTCGCCGGCCCTAGCTCAAGGATGCAAGGTGGGCATGCAACGTTTTTCCAGAATACGATATGCTCGGGTTTCCTGACTTTCTCGTTATTCAGGTGGTTCTATCGATGACGGAAAGAAAGAGAGAAGAAGGCGAGAGCTTGCCGGAAAGTTAGGGAAAGAAATGAGCGATCGCAGAGACGAGTAATTTCGCACTTGACAAACATTGTCTTTCTTATACTTATCAACTTTTATAGCGGGCGACACTATACCGAGAGCATATCAGCACTACATAGTATTGCTTTGCAACTTTCGATGAGGCCGGAAACACTACCGCTGTACAATCTACGACTTTTACCGTTGACTATTGAGCGCTCAGCTATCCTCGCTCAACTAGAAAGTGAAGAGAAACACGCCATTGACTGTGCGCAAATCGCGTATGACGAGGAACGGGAAAGGGTCGAGGAAGAATGGAGAAAAGGCCGAGACAGAGTGCGAGAGCGACTACTAGAAGGGATTGAAGAGAGGCGGAGGCGAGCTCGGGAAGAGAAGGAGGGAGAAGGAACAGTAGGCGGTAAGCTCCCAATCCAAGCCACGCTACCTCAGCACTCATAGTCAAAGTCAGACGCCACCATGGATACAGCATCTAGACCACACCTAACTCGAAAGCTCAGGAATAAATTGGGCACGTCTCCACCACCAACACCACTTAGTGGCGGCCTTGCGTTGACAAACGGCACCGGGCTCATCAGCAACCTCCCAATCACCACCGGACCCTTCTTAAACCCCCACTCACTTGCTGTAGACGAGCTTCCATCACCTTTCCCTCTGCCATTGACTTCGACGACCGCGCCCACAGGCAGTACAGCCGGAGCAGGCGGTACCGGAAATAGTGGTGCTGGCACTACGGGACGACGACGGCCGAAGGGAAATGGGAGCCGCTCTGACCAAACTATAGGTGGACTGGGAAAGAGTCTGTCAATGTTATGTGGGAGCAAGGAAAACGAAATCGAGGCTGACCTTGGTGAAATCAGACGGGGGAATAAGCGGAGACGTGCGACTGCGGCATCTCTTGCGAAATCGTCTATGTGAGGAGTAATATGGATTTGTGTGTGAGTTCTATTTTCCGACCATCACTGGTACTGTGCCTGTCAGCTGTGCTAACGGGTTTGGTTGCAGAACTTATTTTTTTCTCTTACTTTATTGGTATATCTGGACATTTTCGATTACCTGTCCACTCATATTCCCCACATTCGTCAAAAACCATGTAACAAGTCCTGCCTGTGGCTATAAACACATCAACGATTGAACGTCAATGACGAAAAGCCCTCCGGCTCGGCACAATATCCGATTAGCCGGCCGATCAGTGGTTATCTATTTTTCTCATGAGGTCTTAATCATCGTCATTAGCACAACTGGAGCAAAATCCTTTAAAAGCTCTGAACTTGATCTCCAAACTCACACAGCACGCTTTCCCATCCCACTATATCTATTCATCTCCAAGCATGAGTTTCTGCAAAGACTGCGTCTCAGGTAAACTTTCCCACCTTTCTTCTGCACTATATTTTGCTCTTGCTCATTGATCTCCATCACAGGTGTAACCCACGAAGGAACGCCCGAAGGTAAACAGAATGGATCGACGTACGGATCCTTCTGATCAGATAGGCGATCAGGAAAATGGGAAAAAATCGGAGGCGTCAATTGCTATGTTGCCACACCCACTATGGACTATCCAAAAGATAAAGTCGTGCTCTACTTGGCCGATATCTTTGGCCCTCAGCTGATCAATGCTCAAGTACGTTTCGCATCTTAATCAAGCCTGGTAGAGTTTCTCACGCCCATCATCAGCTCTTGATAGATGACTTTGCACGGAACGGGTTCAAGGCAAGTTTATTCTTGCTATAGTTACGGACCCACTCCTTCATGTGTTTCCCATCCACTAGACTATCGCCCCCGACTATTTCAATGACGATCCCGCACCACCGACTGCCCTTAGTCCCGGGGTAAACCACTTTCCGTAAGTAAATTATATAAATTTTTCTCACGAAGCTTCAGGACACTTGGGACATTTCAAAATGGTTCCCCAACCACGGACCTGAACAAACCCGCCCCGTCCTGGATAAAGTTATTAATGCTTTGAAAGAGCAAAAAGTTACTGCATTTGGCGCTACTGGATACTGCTTCGGAGGCAAGCTAAACAGTTATTCGCTCTTTCGTATATATGACTAAATTTTTACAGGCCGCTATGTATTCGATCTATCTTTCGAGAATATCATTCAAGTCGCCGTTGTCTCCCACCCTTCCTTGCTCCAAATCCCGGCCGATCTTGAGGTAAGAGTTCATACTCTCCGAAATAACATTCCATTGACATCAGTCCATTGCAGAAACTCAAGGAAACGTCGAAAGCGCCCTTGTTGATCAATAGCTGCACTGTGGACACTCAATTCCCTCTCGAGGCCTCAGCTAAAGCCGATGAGATCCTTGGCAATGGGAAGTTCACACCCGGTTATAAACGCGAGTACTTCGAGGGATGCACCCACGGCTTCGCGGTTCGTGGAGATCTGAGCGACCCGAAAGTCAAGGCGGGAAAGGAAGGGTCTTTCAAAGCTACTGTGGAGTGGTTCTTGAACAAGTTGTAGACAGGAACATCGTTTGGACGATTCAGATTGGAGAAGTTTATTGTTTATATATGTAAATATTCCCTGGTATGTTTGCGGCAGATTCAAAGAGTATATCGGTGCTCGGTTGTAAAGTTTTTGACATTTCAGATCGCTCCCGAATTTCCCTCGCTGAAAGCACCCATGAACATTCTGTCCATTTGGTTTGCCTTCCACCACTAGGACCCACGTGACGATTGCGAAAATCACATGCCCCCTTTCTCTTACAAAGTCTATAACCACGACCGCTATGAGGAGTCCTGAATAACTCCTTCCTTCTGCAAAATATGACATTAGGGAATCACTCTGGAACGGCGGTTGCGTTGATATGGTCAGCGCTTCACGTCTTGCCTATACAGAAGAATCCGAGAGTGCCAAGCTGTTTGCAATCCAGAGACATATCACGCCTTTTATTTTCATAGGCAGGATGACAGGATCCATGGGAACGCTTTGCATCAATAATACTGCCCGGAAATTGACTTATGATCGACCATACACATCGCGTGACAGTTGCGGAGTTATTCATCTCTCTCTAGCATAGTCTAGCATGCGTAAGGTAACCTCGGGTTCGGCTGGTATCATCTGCACAAGTTGCGTTTGTTCTCCAGGGCTTGGCAGGACCTATAAGCTTTGACCAGGACCTTGGGTGGACGTATGGTTCGATAGCTCACCGCCTACCACCTAAATAGTTTCATAAATCTCCCTATATGCTGAAATTTCAATAGAACGTTTTTGCCACCTAGACCTACTGAACAACTGGAGGTAGAAGAGCACAGAAATTCTCCCGAAATCGCTTATGCGAGGAGTAATGTGGATTTGTATGTGAATTCTATTTTCCGACTAACATCGGTATTTCTGTCACTTGTGCTGACGGATTTGTTGTAGAATTCTTGTTTTTTTACCTTTTCGGCCGGTATATCTGTGACATTCTCGACTATTATCAAGCATGCATCCACTCTTACCCCTCCATGCTTCGTCAAAATACTATTGACGATAGCCCGTGGCCGCGAGCTCTGTTGTAGCCATCGCAGGAGGACTTATCAATCATAACGAGGGTTGCCCGACTCAGCACGATCACCGAATTGCCGGTCGAGAACTGCATTCAGTGATCATAGGATTTCTAACCGACTTCCGATTATCAACGATCGTTTGGACGTCTGAGACTGTTTAAAAACTGTAAAGGAAAACTACCAACTCATTCGAAATATCCCTTTGTCGCGTTCTCAACACATTCATAAGTATGAGTCTCTGCAAGGATTGTGCCTCTGGTAATTCTTCCTACTATTCCTTTCACCCTTATCACTATTTCTGATCATTTATCATTGTAGGTGTAACACATGAAGGAACACCTGAAGGTAATTGGGGTATATTGGTGCAAGGGCGTTTCTAATTAGATTGGACCAGGAAAATGGGAGAAAATTGGAGGCATCAACTGTTATGTCGGGACTCCCACAGTAGACTACCCCAAGGACAAGGTCGTACTTTATTTGGCTGATATTTTTGGGCCCCAATTGATCAACGCACAAGTACGTTTGACAAATTGCCTATACTTTACTTTTTCAAGGATCTGATCGGGTTCATTTGCTAGCTCCTGGTGGACGACTTTGCTCGGAATGGATTTAAGGTATGATGTCACGTTAGATATACCTTGAAGAATCTTATATGTAACAGACGATTGCCATCGATTACTTCAATGGCGACCCAGCGCCACCAACAGCATTATCTCCAGGGGTAAAATTATTCGCTCAAAATCCATTTTATATATATAACTGATAAGCTCTTTTAAGGACACCTGGGACCTTATGGCGTGGTTACCTAACCATGGAAACACCCAAACCCGCCCCTCTGTTGACAAAGTCATTAAGACCTTGAAAGAACAAGGCGTCACTAGTTTCGGTGCTACTGGATATTGCTTTGGTGGTACGTAACACATCACAACCGTCATTTGATTGTGTACCACAACTTTATAGGCCGTTATGTTTTTGATCTTGCCTTTGAGAACATTATAAAAGCTGCAGTCGTCTCACACCCTTCCTTACTCCAGGTGCCTGCTGATCTCGAGGTAGAGAATTGATCGCTTGTCAGTTACGAGCAATCAGTACTGATCCTCCATGTATTATAGAAATACAAAAAGGCGTCCAAGGCTCCTCTTTTGATCAACAGTTGTACCGTTGATGTACAATTCCCCCTCGAATCTTCAGCCCAAGCTGACGCTATTTTGGGCAATGGAAAATTCGCACCTGGCTACAAGCGCGAGTACTTCGAGGGATGTACCCATGGATTTGCTGTCCGTGGGGATCTGAGTGACCCTAAGGTTAAGGCAGGAAAGGAAGGATCATTCAAAGCTGCTGTCGAGTGGTTTTTGGCCAACTTGTAGATGAAACTTATCTTTGGACTTTGGAGAGACGTTAACTCGTTATACATCTGTAAATATTCCTTGGGGGAATGTTTGTGGCTGAATTCAAGAATCAAATGGTATATGTTTGTACGGCTTCTATTATATTTTCAGATCGCTGGACCCTTCTCATGGAAGTCGATTCTGCTCTCTTTCACCAGAAATATTCCTCGCGTGTTTCGGGCCAATCATCACAGATTAGACCCACGATCTACGAGGTAATTATGTGACACGGGATGCTGTTGGTTTCTCACAGCTTGTTTTTCTTTTCGGACCGAACCAAGGCAGATAAGCACTGAAGGTTAAACCACAAGGCCTCATCACCCTCTGCCATGATGGCAAGTCGCGGCTACCATTCACGGATGCCATGTCTACGAGGCAAGGTAACGGAATCTTTACCATCGTTGTATTCTCCAAAATTGGGGTAGAACCATATTAGGGAAGTGTTCCTCCCCCAATGATTGTACTGCATTATCGGCTCAAACAGCTACTCACGAAGATAGTTTGCCACTGGAGTGTACTCAGGACAACCTAAACGACACTATTGTGTCAACATTGGTACAGCCATGGCCAAGCGCGTTGACTTATAGCTATGACTCTGAGCTTACAGCATAATTACTACGGTCCTCGCAGGGCTGCAAATCACTGGACTACATCGTGCAAGGGGGTATATAACCTGACCGTGGAGCTATCAAAGAATAAAGAATAACTCACCCTCGTGCTCTCTAGCTCCCTCGGTGTTGACATATCGGGCCTGGACAGAGGCAACACGAAGGAGATCCTGGTGATCTCACCAACTCGAGTCATCGAACGGCGCGAGTTGAGACTATGGGCAGAGTGAGACAAAGTCAAAGCCTGAGCTCTATACAAAAGCAGTACCTAGCCAAAACGGAATTCACATATACTGTGACCAATTCACATGTTAGGTTAGCGATATCTGTTGAAGTTAGGCTGAGGTAGGCCGTACTAATACTGTCCCCTAGCGCCTGCAAAAAAAGAAATCAGGGCACGGAGCAAAGTTGTCCACCATAATTTGGCAGGTACGTACAAAAGCAAGAACGAGGATGTCTACTATGCTGTTTTCACTGTGAGATAAAAGAGACCTATATAAAAGAACCACTAACGTTGTTAGAATACCATTACCAATAATGTGTGCGATCAACCGATTGGTGATCGAGTCCGTGCTGGGAGTACGTTGAATGTGCCCTGTTCAACAAAAGCAGCATTTCCAAATATCACTCACCTTTTCATGCCAGATTTATTTTTGTGAAGGTGATATGTAAGGGAAACTACTATAGCTATATCTGTGACCGCGGCAAGAGCAAGTGAGACGCCTATGTAGG
>MU150319.1:119361-143450 GCA_015584075.1 Collybia nuda
CCTATGTAGGCCTAAGCAGTTGTCGGAGTATTTCAATGAGTATAGCCTATGAATAAAATATCGCTTACTGGAACTCGTTCCCTGCCAAAAATTTGAGATAAGGACTGGATTCTATATAATACAAACCAGGTAAATGACAATTTCAAACCAAGAAGCGGTGAAATCAAACCCTTTCACGATTGAAACTGTCCGAAAATAGTCAGAACAATAAGAGTGCTGTTCCGACTGTGTTATTACTGTTTATAAAACGCACAGATATGGGTTCCTAAATATATCTTAATCAAGTGATCGAAATTCCCAAGAAACCATCCTGACATACCAAAATGAATCAAGGAAAGGAAGGAGAAAGTGTTTAAGTTATCAATTTAATAAAAGTTGGAAGAGACTTACTATTACAACAGTCAAGGGTATGTTTTTCTGGCTCACTATTCGTTGAAGAGTCTGTCAGTAAAAACCGTGTATAAAAAAACGACTGAAGCACTGTAATAGACTCTTCTTGTATAAAACATATGCACTGCAAAGATAGAAATACTCTTCCAAAACGCTGCCAGGTACATTGTGTGTTTGAAAAAGCAACGATTTTAGTATTTACCGATTGAATAAATACAGCCTGTAGAATCTGATATCAGGGGTTGTTCAATAGGACACTATTGTCACCACGCACGAAAATCGACCAGCTTTCCACAAACAAGGAGGACAAATCACCATGATTGGCGGCGGTGTAGTAAATCCAATATGTGTTGAAAATCGCATGTAAAGTCGCCGACGCCCTGCGGTTTAGGATGAGCGTTTTCAGTGTTGTGGGAATAGGGGTTGGAATACGTACAGCAACATTGTCACCTAGAAGGGGTAATTATGTGGCGTTGGCTAAATAATGAAGAGTAAAATGCGCACAAGAAGCTTCAAAAGAAGTTTGTCTGAGGTGTAATTCTGAAAATAATGAAGGGTCTGGAGGCACGTTGTACCATATAGGCTAGAGAACTGCTAGTTGATTTAAAGGTTCTATGTGTAATATGATCCTCACACAGCTGAAAAGAAGACACCGATAAAAAGGGTTCTAAGCATGTTGCTCGGGTCAACATATATATGGGGTTCAAGGATAGTGGCCATCTGAGAAAACCACCAAGTACAAAATGAAGAGATCTGGGGCGGGGAATGATGAACACCACGTTCCTTTATAACGTGTCACCAACATTAGTGAGTGCTGTTTTGGGCACCAGTAGCTGACACCTTAATATATCGCGTACTCCATTTACGGACAAAGCGTTATACAACAATGATTAGTGTTGCAAGGAATTTTGATACATCAATTGATTCTTCTGTACTTCACTGTAGGAATTACCACGAATCAGGGAAACCCAATCATCACGAAATTGGGGGGATCCCGATATGGCTAGATGTAACTTACCAACCGTTTATCCAGTGGACGCTTGTCCAAATCCTAAATATATCCGTGGGTACCCTTGGATATTCTTAGCTTTTTACCGTATCGTTTGCTTAGATATTGATCCAACAACTCTAGAAGTTCTGAATAGTGATGTACAAGCCGCGGCTTTATGTGAGAAGTGGGGAGACAAGGAGGATAGGATTCGGAGTCGTGGTAGTTTCTTTTTTGATCTATCGCTGGAACGGGCCGAAAGTCTCCGGGATAAACAGGCACCAACCTTAGTTCTCGTCCATAATCAACAATCACTCACTAAATTTTTGAGAATATTAACATTTGTGAGGTATTTTCCTCACCTAAGAAGCCGCGGCCTGGGCTGCCTTCAGCTCGGCCCAAGCCAGCTCTGAGCTTAGGCTTCGGGCCAACTTCGAGCACATCATCACAAGCAGAACACATCTTTCATCATTTACAAGTGGATCCACAAGTTATTTTAACTCAAAAGATGTCCTTCATTGTTGTCAAAGTCTCAGGATTGTCAATCTAGAAATATGTATGCTTGACAGATCGAATTTGCTGCTCTTCTATGAGTAATCACCCCTTACTTTGGAATTGGGCTGTCATACACCCAGGCCACCACTGCCCCTCCTCCATCCCCCCCCTCACAGGGGAGTGGGGCTCCCTCCCCAGCACGAAGGGGGCTTGATCCATATGGCTCAGCCATTCCACCGGGCCTCCCCCCTAGAATGTTGCAAGGGCTCGTGCCGCCCTTACAGGAATTATATTGCAACGTTTTGTGGAAAAGGCAAGCTGTATTTAAATCCCCAATTTGTACGAACGGATGCGACTATGAGAAGTCAATGGCGGTCAAGCTGTAAGCTCAAAATTATGGCTCTGAGGCTATAGCACGGATTCCAGTGTCCGTGGGTTGCATAATGTTACCTGGGACACGCAGATGAAACCATTAGTCACGAACTGTGAAACATAAAGAGACTTTTACTTTTGTGTTCCCCATTCTCTGATGTAGACATATCAGGTATAAACGTAGACCGAGGTACCCCAAATGAAATCTTGGTAACGTCACCAGCTCGAGCCATTGACTGGCGTGAGTTGAGGCTACAGACAGTGAGTATACAGTCAAGACATTTGATAAAATGGTAGTACGTGGCCAACACAGAATTAACGTATACTAATCCAGCATATGAATTATTGCAGGCAACACTTATTATGAGATTACTTACAGTTGCTGATCACCTGGTACAGAGCGATGTAGATCATGTTTTGGGGGTATAGCAATGCCTGCGAGAATGAATGAGTGTGCGCAACGTTTTCCACTTTTACACATACGAATATAAAGACGAGTACGTCTAATACACTGTTATTCTGTCAACAATGGGAGGGTGTTTGTCATGGATACTCTCCCTCACCTTGTCAGGATACCATTGCTAACAGCGTGCAAAATCAGGCGGTTAACGAGGGTGTCTGTGCTGAAGTATTTTGAGTGAGGCATTTAGGAGCAGCAGTTACGTATGGTCACCAACTTTTGCACACCACTCCGGTTTTTATGGAGATAAAATGAGAGCGAAGCCACAATGGCTATGTCTGTGGCAGCGGCAAGTAATAGTGACGTGCCTAGGTAAGGCTAAAGGGTTAACAATCTTTCGTAAGTCCAAGCCAAAAAGAAAAAAAACACGACACTTGCCACAACTCTGGACGACAACTTGAAGAGGTGAATTTGGAAGCTGTGTATATGCATTAAGTAAGCCGCGGCTTCAAACCTGGGGGTGTAACCGAACCATTTTACAGTTAACACTATCCATCAAATGACAAAACAAGATGAGTTATGTTCCAACAGCGTTTTTTTACTATCGTAACGACGTACGTATATGTGTTCCTGTAAATATCATTAGTCAAACGGATGGTATTTCCGGGGAGTATTTTATTGGCGTACCAAAATGAACCAATGCAAGGGCAAACTGGGTTACAATAAAGCTTTTAAATATTTACCAAATTTATCTTTGAGCGGCTCACTATCGTAGCAGCCAAAGGCACATTCTTCTTACTCACTGACTGCATCAGTTCCAGAGAAAGCATCAGGTAATGACAGAATGAAGCACCGTAATAAACCCTCCTCGTATAAAAAATGTGAACGGCAAAAACAGCAACACTCTGTACAAAATCTTTGTCAGTTACATCAGGGGTTCGGGAGTGCCGGCGTGATTTTACCGATTGTGCAAATTCGGCCTATAAAGTTAGGTATCGAAAGCAATTTAATTAGATGTGTACACCACTCACTGAAATAGACCAGTTGGAATCCAGCAATGTGACAGGGTTATCGTAATTGACGATGACATAGTAATAAATGCTGTACGTGCTGAACACCGTGTGTAATGTCTCGGATACCCTATGGTCCAGAATGAGTCCTTGCAGTAGTGCAGAGCCAAGAGTTGGGTGACGCACAGCAATATCGTTATCTAACAGATTACCGGTTAGTTTCACTCTTCATAGGGGATAGATATAATGCACCAAAAGCTTAATGAGAAGTCTGTCGGAGCCGTGGTTTTGAAAATAATAAAAAGTCTGGAGGCATGTTACGCCGAAGAGCCTGGCAGATTGTTAGATTAAAAATTGAAGGCTCGTTATGAGTTATAGGACGCCGTACAAAGTTGAAATAATGGTGCCGATGAGAAGTGCTCCGAGGGTGTTGCTCAAATCCAATGTTGCAGTCATCAAGGAACTAAGCGCGAGGTTGGTAGAGTTGGGCCGAATATGATGAGCCTCACTCTCCTTTATATCAATCCATTGGTGTTAATAGAGCATAGTGATCGACTAATCACTGACTATTCTTAGGACGGCACTGAAAAGTAGAAATATTCTCACAATGGATAAGAGGCCAGGCTGATATCAACACATCAATGGTATGGTTTTTTGTGAACATCTTTGAGACTAGGTGAGTACTGATCATCATCTGGTGCTAGTCAAGCCGGTGCATTATCAAAGAAGGGGGGGTGCTTCTCCTCAATTATCATCAGGATGGGATATTTCTTGATGGGAGGTTAGCACATGCGATCGGAGGGCAAACCAAGCTTGAGGGTCGGGCCGAGGCTTTTGACACTTGCGGCTTTTTTTTGTTAGATCGCCATCTGTATGGAAGGGCGTATTTTTTCAGAAATCGTGGTTAGGGATTGTCGGCGCAGGTGGCAAGTGGAACCCACAATCAGATCCCGGAATGGGACGAATACGGAGGACTCGAGGAAAATGGCGAGGCCTAGAGGCGAATTGACACGAGTGTTGACCTGGTGTCAACATCAGCCAAGTATTAGGTACGGAAAATGAAAATCAGCCCGTCAACCTTGATGACCATCAAAAGAATATGATCCCTCTTGGCTCGAGGAATTACTCTTCAAATGTGAGGGTCTGGGTCGTTCAAGGTAAGTGGTCTTCGATAAACATAGTACCTCCAAGGCAAGACTGGTCGTGGCTCGGTGGAGGTGAGCTGGCGCTAAATCATAATGCATTTAGATGCTCGGGGAAATTTTGACATTTGAGCACAGAATTGCACCTCAACGTTGCTCCATGTTGAGTGCTATGAAAGCGTCATGAGAGATCATGACTATATGTAGCTATAGTAAATTGCGAAGTCATTGACGAGTTGCGGTTGAAATTTGAGGGAAGATCTTGGCATATATTTCTCTGCGTTGAATTTTCTGTAAATTGTATCCGTTGTCCAAGGTGGTATGTCCACAACCGTTTCCTCGCTTGCAGTGTTGTCGAAGTTGTTCTCTTAAATATACTCATATGGCCTAATGCTGGCCAGAGGTATATATTGCCAGACGCGACGTATAATTTCCCTCGCTGCGCGTGATTCCCTCCAATTTAACCATCGTCATGTCCAAATCTCCCGACACGACTCGTCTCACAACCGTTTTCTAACTTGGACATATATTGCACTCCGTGGGTCGAAACGAGCACAGGAATCATCGCTGTGGCACACAATGGAAGCACAGACACCTAGAGTCAACGAAACCGTCGGGGCGTCCACTACGAATCCTCAAGGACCTAACAAAAACCAGCGCGGGACAGGGGAATCGGGTCAAAAAAGACAAGGAGGTGGTGGTGGTGGTGGTAAACAGGGTGGAGCTGTGAATCAAAAACCTGGGGGAAAACTACGAGGACTCGAGAAAGATTCACCCGAAGTACGACTCTCCAAGACGCTTTCGTGGCTCCTCCGACATGGTGCGAAGGGTGAAGGACTGGCGATGCGTGCAGATGGATATGTTAAAGTAACGGACCTGGTGCGTCACCCGCATTCTCACTCAAATATCAAGGAACGCTAACGGATCACATCTAGCTAGAGAACCCCAAACTCAAATCGCAGAGCTTGCAGCTCACAGGCTTACAAGAAATTGTCAAGGCCGACGCAAAGAAGCGCTATGATCTTGTTTTCGAGGTGGATCCTTTGGGTAGTGATCCTGCGGTAGGGGCATGGTGGATCAAAGCTAACCAAGGGCATTCCATTAAGGTATGGGGGTGATCGTGCCTTCTCTGATTCTAGCTAACGGCGATTGGTTATTTAGACAGTAAAACTGGAACTTAAACCTATTGTTGCGCTATCTGATATACCAACGGGGATCGCGGTGCATGGAACACAAAGGAAAGCATGGGAATCGATAGGTATAGAGTCTATAAGAACAATGTCGAATTGGTACTTACCCCTGCCGAAGTTACACAAGGACTATCGAAAATGAAGCGCAACCATATCCATCTTGCCCAAGGTGTTGCCGGAGAGAACGTCATCAGTGGTTGGTCCGCTATTTTCAATTTTATCCTTTTATTCTAATGTCCCGATAGGAATGAGAAACTCTTCTCAGATACTCATTTTCATTGATGTACAAAAGGCTCTTGACGCCGGCATCAAGTTTTTCTTTTCTGACAACGGCGTCATCCTCACGGAAGGAAACAATACTGGGTTTCTTGGCCCCGAGTTCTTTTTGAGGGTAGAAGATGCGAAACGTATGCCGCTTCCTGGGTGGGAGGGCAAGACGAGTTGAGCTTTCGGGTGATAGTCCTCTCAGCGTTACTGTATTTGAAGCAATACATTTTATCCCACTCATGACGTATACCCAGAAGGCTCAGGCCTCCTTTATTACAATAATCGAACTTGCCATCATCCACCCCAAGCCTGATGGTTGACACCACCAAAACATTAACACCGCGGTTTATCTAAAAATTAACTTGAAGTTCTAATGATCAATTTGTAACCCTTTTCGGCTACCCAATCCCAACCGGTGGGAGTTGGGTCTATGATGTGGGGTGAAGATTTGGGATTCGTTGGCCAGCTGATCATGATCTATAGGGTATTGATCTGGGGCATAGATCGTTGCCTGCGAACGATCACGATGAGTGCACCATCCATCTTTTCTACGACCCCTCAAAGTCTTAGCGTGGCTGTAGATGGGGGTACCAGTTCTGGCTTGGTTAAACTAGCGGCAGAACACGTCCTGTGTGAGCAATGCCACTCTGCTGTCAAAAACTCTGTTACCCTGAAGAAACAGCATCCATCTCGCGGGTCTGAAAGATTTTGCCGCTATGCTGGGATCGATATACTCGGATCATCAATTTTATCTTCAGGATCGGCCGGGGCTGGGGCTGCCACTTGTCATCTCTGTTGCCTCATCCTTGGGGCGATTCGGCAGCAACAGCAGACTCCCATAGCGAACGGGCCTGCTGATGTCACCATTAATGTCTCGCGTTCGGGTGGGATCACCTTTTCGATCCAAGTAGAGGAGGGCGGTAGACAGAGAAATATAGGCGAGCTAGTCATAGTTCCGCAGGATTACTTGGAAGGCCTGCCTACCTCCCCAGCTTCTGGGTTTGCGTTTCCAGATCAGAGCAGTCACATCTACCAAAACGCACAACTCGCACTATCGTTAGCATCTGAGCCATCTTTTTGTCTCGCTCGCGCATGGTTGCAACAGTGCCTGCAGAAACATTCTAAATGCACAGAAGCTGCCGGGATGGCTGTAGGTCGTCCCAGTCGGCTTATTGATGTCGGAAGTGAAACTGGGAGAGATCCAAGGGTTGTGGTAATGCAGCATCCGGAGGAGGGCTTGGAGTACTTGACTCTTAGTCATTGTTGGGGCGGGGCGAAGATCCTCCGGCTTCTTGTTGAGAACTTTGACCAACTAATTACTGGGATCCCCATGTCCAGCCTGCCGAAAACCTTCCAAGATGCAGTCATCATCACTCGTCGCTTAGGGTAGGTTCCCCACACTTCTGCATAACCTCGCCTAATATGTAATGACAGTTATCGATACATTTGGATCGATTCCCTCTGCATTATCCAAGACTCTCCCTCAGACTGGCGTTCTTGCGCCGCTGTCATGGGCGAGATATATGCCGGCTCCGTTTGTACGATATCTGCGCTTACCGCGCGCAACGCGTATGACGGTGGGTGTTTTTTCGACCATATGCGTAACCCGCTGTCTTTTCGGCCATGTCGCCTTACGGAAGACTGGTGGGTCGAAGGGAACACCAACGTCGGTCCTGATCTCCGGGTAGGCCTGTCTCCGATGCCGCTTCACACTCGTGCATGGGTCGTACAGGAGCGTATACTTGCACCTAGGACGCTATATTATGGTTCCAACGGGCTTGCATGGGAGTGTGTAGAGTGTTCGGCAACAGAAGCAGTACCAATGGGGGAAGTGAGCAGATTCTCGCCCAAGGCCTCATTCTTTGCTACACAAAAGCGTGGTAGTGATCCCGAGGAATATTACAACCAGTGGACGGATATCCAAATCGCATATACCCGCTGTCTCTTAACCAGATTTGACGACCGCCTGGTGGCGATTTCCGGTGTGATCAAGCGGATTGAGAAGCTCACTGGTTGGACGAATATGTGGGGTATGTGGAAGGAGCGGCTCTTGCAAGATTTGTTGTGGTTCGTCGAAGAGCCCACGAAAGGTAGACCACAGACCGACGAGTATCTATCCCCGACTTGGTCCTGGGCCGGAATAGAAGGGCGGGTGATGCTCGCCGTGGGTGGTTCGAAGGAAACTTGTCATTGGATGGCGGATGATATAAACGTCGGATTGTCTGATGACGGAAAACACGGATGTATTAGGCTTAGGGCAATGATGAAAGCAGTATCGATAGGAAAAAGTCCTAGCTGGCAGCTAAATCCAGGAATAGATGCACCTTCACCAAAATGGGAGGAAGTGGATTGGGATCCTGACGTTACGCCGGGAGCGGGTGATATGGCGAAAGAAGTGAGGTGTGTCTTGATTGCGAGGGTACTCGACTACCTGGGGCCTGGTTCTGAAGCAATGGATATTGGACTAGTGGTCGTGCGGCACGGCAAGGACTGGATAAGGATCGGGGTATTCCGACAGTTGCGGGAAGGCAGCGCGTTGTTTGGGGATCATAAAGTGGATACCACGGAGTTGACCATTCTATAATTATGGCTAAAATGAGCAACCAAAATCTATATTATCGTAAAATCTATGAATGATATTACAATTAGTGAGACTAATGAGCCATGATAAATATTACTCACTTGAATATCCATCCTTTTGTCCCCCCATTCCTCGCCTTCGGATCATAGAAGAAAACTCGACCCAGCTCAATATCGTCCGGGACATGTTTCCCCGCTGCACGATCCAACTGCGGATAACCCTTTCAATGGTGGAAAGCCCAAGGTATCATCTATCTTCATCGTTCTCCGAAGAATACCGGGATAGGTTTGGTGACCCGAACATGTCAATCACTGTTAGAGAAAACCAGCCCACCGGGATGAGTAATGATCAGCCTATGTCCATTAACGGCCCTTCCGTTAATCGCCAACAATATACCCTATAATGAATCGTAAAAATAACATCGGAGTTCTCTAAGTTTAAGATTAGACATAGAATGATTTTTCGAGATGTCCCGTCCTTTTGAAGAAACCTACTACGAGCTGGCATAAACGATGTTTTTCCAACATCGATAGGAAGGAATCTTGTCACTCTAGCCGGTGTTCTGGAGGAGGAAACGAATTTGCCGCACGACGATCCCGTGACCAACGCGTCGACCCCCAAACAAAAGAAACCCGTCAACGCGAGCTCGAGGATAAAGCACTATGAAAACACCCGATCGAAGCCCATTCAGAATCCACAAAGAATACATTAGACACACAAACATAGTCTACACAAACAACACCAATAAGCCGTTGCATGCGCACAAGACACAGAAAGTGGGTGGCAGGGAATACTAAGATAATATATACGTAAAAAAAAAAAGAAAAAAGAAAGCGTAAATCGTAAAAACCAGGTCAACCGCATACTATATAGAAAAAACCAAGAAAAAACTCGGTCATGATGGTAGAGATAGTAGTAGTAGTGGAAGTAGTGGTGGCAAGTAGGAGAGGAGAGGAGAGTAAAAAGCGGAAAGCAAAGCAAGTAATAAAAAAAGGGAAAAAAGGAACCAAAACCGGATAAATATACACACTAAGAATGTGGAAAAATACTACGAGGGGCGGGTGGAGTGGAGGATAAGACACAAGGTAGAGGTGTATCCAAGAATGAAAAGAAAAAAAAGGCGGGTCCGGTCGTTTTGCGAAGGAACCCTCCGCCCATGAACATATATATATATAGATGGTAGAAGGGTGTGGCGGATGGAATGCAGGGCGAGTAAAAAGTGGCATATGATATGGGATATATGGTGTGGACACAACGAGCGGTGGTAATGCAGTAGCAAGGGGATCTAGGGAGTCCTAGACGTCCCCCATCCAAGTCGGGGACGAATTGAGTAGGGGGGAGGGAGGGAGGGTGAGGTGGGGAGTAGGGTAGACATAAATATGGGAGCCGGCATAGACATAGACATAGCGAGATCGAGACGAGGCGAGGCAGAGCACGGAGCAGAACAGAACAGAAGAGCGAAATGTAGGAACGAAGAAAATGGATCCGAGAGACCGATCTAGGTCTGCATGGGAGTTCCAAGTGCCGGAGCAGTGGGGGCCTGGGTCGGGTCAACGACTGGCCAAACGCTATCTCTCCTTTCTCCGCCTTGCGCGGGTCGCGCCAAGGGAACTGCAGGTGCTCCCATACTGCCCAACGAAGGCGACGTCGAGGGAGGTACTTCTTGTTGCTGCTGCTGAGGCGATTGCTGTTGTGGTTGCTGCTCTCCTTGTTGTGGCAAATGTTGCTGCTGCTGCTGTTGTGCCTGGGGCTGAGGCTGGCCTTGCCCTCTCGCCAACGGTGATCCCTGTTGTTGCAACTGTGTAGCCTGCTGCGTCGGTGAACCCTGTCGACTCTGTCCGGTCCCCCGCATCTCATCAATACCCCTCTTGACGCCCAACATCAGTTTTTCTGTCCGTTCCACCATCTCTTCCATCCGTCGCTTTTGTTCATGCAGCTCATAATAATGGCGCTCCAGCTCCGCCACCGACGGCACGCCGCCATTGCTCATCCCTCCCATGTTGATGAGCCCCATCATCCCACTAACATCGCCATAGTATCCTCCAGGCACTGGATACGTGGGCCCGCCAGCACCACCCGCTAGCGGCGAGTGCGTCCTACTCGGAGCATTCGAGCCCGAGCGGATATAGCTCGACGGTGCACCACCGCCAATCAGGCCTAAGCCTGCGAACGGTCCTAACCCGCTAGCTCCCAACGGAGGCAGGTCAAACCCAGAACTCACCGCAAACGGTGACGAGCGATGCATCATCTGTTGTTGGTAATCTATATGCGGGTGATGCGCCTGGTGATGCTGGATATGGCCCCTCGAAGACACCCGGTGTAATTGCTGGCCCAAATGTTGTGAGTGCTGCGGCGACGCCGACCTGCCGCTCCCACCGTCCGCCCAGCCATTCTGGCTACGTTTCCTAGGCCTATCACGCCCAATGCTCGCACTCGTCTCCTCCCCATCCTCCTCGACTTCCTCCTTGTCACCTGCCGAGCTCCTCGTCCGCCGTGCACTCGGAGCCACTACTCCGCGACTCTTCCTCGTCGCACGGCGCTTCCGCGGGGGCTGTTGCTCCTCGTCTATCTCGCCTTCCGCATCGCTGTCTTCCCCGCCTGTACCTGATCCGCCACCGCCAAGGCTGGCGCGTCCGACTGCAATGAGCGTTTCAGCTGCAGCTTGGTCGGAAATGCGTCCTCCTGGAGAGGTGTTCGCTCCAGCTGCGGCGGGTACACGTTTGCGTCGCTTAATCACGGTTTTCTTCATCGAGTTCGGGCGGTGGGAACCGTGCAGCTTGAAGTAAAGACCTAGAATGAGGAGGGGGTTAATTTCGTCATTTTTATATGCTCGCGTGGGAAATAAAGCGGGAGGAGATTATCGTAACGAGATATAAAGAGCCAATCGCAAAGACTCTCCGCACCTTGTGCTCAGATGCGTAGGGACGGAGAGCAGAAATCAGGAGGGAGTGGGGGAAGCTTGACAGATGTCTGATATCTGATAAGATACCACTCCCATGATTTGATGTCCCTTGAGGACTATCTCTCAGGCGAGAAAAAGTCGCACGTCTCAGTTGTTCAGCCAGAACCTGAGCCAAACAGAGCGCAAAAGACACCGAAGGAAGCCGCCGGAAAGTCACGCCACGAGATGTTTCAGAAGCAACGACAAGAGACTCCGAATGAGGCAGCCACACATCCAAGCGTTGTGAGTGCCTGACATGACTGGGACCCAAGGCCTAGCGATCGGTAACCCCAATAACCGCATGATGACCCTGTCGGGATCGTGGGAAGCGACAAAAGATAACCACCCCAAAATCGCTAACCCAAAAGGCAAAATATAAACGAAAAAACAAACGGAGAACTCACCACAAGCATTGCAAATATTATTACCAACATCATCTCTTCTCCACAAGGGGGTCGTACTGGTGCCGCAATTCGCACAACTAAGGGCGCCCACGGCAGCTTTGACTTTACGACCATTTTGTGCACTCGGGTTTCCGATCATCCCAATTCCAAGGCCAGCAGGGCCCAATACCACAGGTTCCTCGGTGGTTGTTGCGGGTTCTGGAGACTCACCCCCAGAGGCAGCAGTGGCACCAGCCACAACGCCTGCAGCCACTAGGGCAGCAGCAGCGGCTGCACGAGGGGATTCTGGAGCAGCAGGTGCGGATGCCGAAGCATCAGTCAGAGAAGGATCTAAATCAACGTCCATGTTCATCTCGCCAGCTGCCCGGGCGGCAACCTGAGCATTGTTGAAGGTGGGGCAGCCCGAACACGCGGACGTGCCTCCTGTACCGTCACAACGCCCATCACCGGGGCAAGTACCACCTGCGTGCGCGTGAGGTTGCGGTTGGGCGGGTGATTGAGCCTGCCCTTGTTGAGGGCTACCAGAAAGTTTAGATTTAGGCGCTTTGACTGAGGCTTGTTGTTTATGCGAAGGGTGCATCTGGGAGGATGGGGAGTTTCCGTTGGGAGTTGAAGGGTTTGCACCGTTACTTGTAGGTTGTGGAGGAGGTGGAGTCCGACCAGGATGAGGCCGGGGCATGTGTCGCGATTTTTGATAGAGGCCTGTAAGGGCGTTTTCAGGAGGTTGTGAAAGACAAGTTGGAAGTCAGTAATCTTGTTTATCGTGTTATTGAATGCAAACGGTGCGAGATGAAGATGAAATGGAGACTTGGCGATGAGTTTGCAGATGCAACGTGTTATTCGGGAGGGCACGACGCAGGTGAGCGATAGCCACGCGTCGCTAGTGATTGGACTGCATGCAGAACGAGCACCACACCGCGATTGCGGTGCTTGCAAGTACGATCCTCCCGTGTATGTTCCGATTACACAACATGCGATTAGACTGAACACGGAGAGTGTGCTAATGTACACGCTGACGCACAACAACTACCGGCCCACCTGCACGCATGGGGACCCGCAGAAAGAGGAATGCGACTTACCACAAGCATTGCAGATGGGATTTCCATCCGCATCTCTCCTCCAAAGAGGAGTCTCGAGAGTGCCGCAGTTGATACAAGGGGTCCGCGTCGGCGCCAAGCTGTTGGCGGCGAAGCTGAACTCCTCCGGCTGGGGGCCGGGGTGTACAGCGGACTCGAGGATGACAGGGGACATTATTAAGGGAGTAGGATGGGGGAGACGACGAGCAAGGGTGCCCGAGGAAGTCAAAGGACAAGGTGGGGGTAGAAATCAAAGTGTTGAAGATAAACCTGAGATATCTAGCAAGGCGGCCAATCAGCTCACACGAATTTGATTACGATAACCGATTTAAACTCCGCTTAGCCATCTCATCTAAACCCTAAGTTTTGATCTGATATGCACGTAACCCCAATCTCGAGCCTGATTAGATCAGCAGACGTTCCAGCCACCTCCTCTGTCCAGTTCGTCCGCCCAGACCAGTTCAGAACTGCACTCAATTCATCAGCATGAAATTCCCAAAACTAGGCCTATGTCCTGGTGCTCCTCAGAGGGGGAGAATCCTCGAAAGAATGTCTGCGTCCGAAAGAAACCCTGACATATTGACATCGACACCTCAGGGGCGCCCGGAAAAAATAAACATCGTCACTTTCCCCAGGCCCGAAGGCAAGCTGAGCCGAGCCACAAACTTTCCACAACTATTCATTCCGCGTTTCTCCCAGTATCCCCGCACCGACCGCTTGTACGAAATACACCTAATAACATGGCTCGAACCCACATTTCCATTCAATGCATAACGAGTGCCAAACGTTATTAACTTTGGCCTCCCCAAAAAAATCCAAACAAGGCATCTATGGTACTTCGTGATCCGATTAAGTAAGTATTTATTTACGCCGCCGGCGATCGTTTCAGCTCAACCGAGAATCTGGCCAGTCGCCGTGTTCCCAGGTCATTTCCTGTTCTCGAGAACTGGGACTTCCTCTATAACCTTCCCAGCCACCTTGCCCCCGAGTCCCCCAGCCAGACTCCCAGTATTCCCACCATTTAAAATGCTACGACACGATATAGCTTCCCTACCCCCCGTATTTTAACTCTCACCCCACCACTCCCGGCACTCTCCTCGCCGTTCTAACTCCGCGGCGACGGCGACTTTGCGACGCCATTTTTAAAAAACACCCCAAAATAAGCGCCCACCGTTATCGACGCCGTTACTACCCGTTCTTTCCCGGTTCCGTCATCCACGTTTTACGGCATTCCTCCAACTTCAAGAAATTTCAGAAACACTCCACAGGTCTGTAACATACATAGATGATACTCAATTGCAGACTCAAGCCATTCAAGATAGAACATGTTATACCCTGGTCCAGATCCTCCCCCTTACTACCTCCGTCACAATACCAAGACGAAGATCATCTCCGTAAATGCCGCATCCAATTCAATCGCGCGTACAAAAACACGCACCCCGTCACTGTCGCCCCTCCTCCCAGGCTGTTACTTTTTTTTTTTTTTTGATTAGATCAAGCCGTCATCTCGGATACGATGCCACACGATTCCGGCATCTTGTTTAGTTGACATCTAACATCTTGTAACATTCAACATCGCGATTTTCCACGAAAGGGGTAAGCGGAAACAGAAAACGATCGAGCCTCGGGGACCTTGCCACGTCGACAGCCCAAGTGGCTGGGACCCCCGTCGTTACACACTGGGATTAATAGATTAAGAGCTCATGGGAACGAAAAAAAAAATGGCACCTCCTGTGGTCTCCTGCGTCTCTAAACGCGTCCCAGCATCGACCAGACGCGTCGAAAAATCAAATCATAACCACGGAACCAAAAAAGCGCCCAGAAGGCGACCGATCATGCACTACTTCCCCACTCCGACACCCCCAAGCGCCGCTGAGAAACCCAGTATCTGATTAGATACGCGACCCAGTCTGGGTTCGCTTTTTCATCCTTCAACAACATGTGATCACGGCCACAGACCACCGCTCAATATACATTCATTAAAAATCCAAATACCATCATCTGAGAAGCTCAAGGACGGAACCCGATGTGCCGCACCGACGCGTAGATAGCAGAAAACGAGCCTGAATCAGAAAGGCGCGCGCTACCCCGAACGATCCGTCTCCGAGTCCGTCCCACACCTTGTATGCCAACCTCGAATCTGTGTATCTGTCAGCACCCTCCCGCCGGTCCAGATAACTTGCAGGAACCAGACTATCTGATAAGATGTGTCATCATATCTTTGCTCGAGCCTCGGAGCTAGGGCTGGACCCCTATAATCACCTGAGTAAGCATTCTTTGTAAGTTGACAGAGTTCTTTGTAGAGTCCAAAGCTTCCGCAGCAGTTCAGAGCATAAGTATGCCTTGTCTACTTATTAATCGATCTAATGAGTGTATGTGACCTGTGGATTCCCCCCGATAAGATTCGAGGGTGCATATCGGAATCGAAATCGAAATGGGAGTGACGCGTCGATAAGGCGGCGCGAGGTAAATACAGTTGTGAAGGGACCTGACGCGCGGGCCCAGCCCTATGGGAATCCCTTCCCCGTGGTGGGACGCGAGGAGGTATGAGAGGTCATGGGATTGGACGTGAGATGTCGTGTTGCTATCTCAGGAGAGACGCGTAGATCTATCGCAATGTTAAGACGTGCAATATGTTAGGAATTTGTCTTTCCAATAGATGACTTATTTGCTCACATACCTATGTGCTAACTTAAGATTGAAATCCTCGTGCCCTGTAGATAACTCTATGTGATCTTGTGACCAGTAGATCGGGCATGAGGCTTATTTTGTCCCTTGGTTCTGCGAGTAAAACCCACTGTAAAGCCCGATCTCCAGCCTAGATTATCCTGATACTCGTCAACGTAGATAATAGTCTGAACTACGCGGCATCCGGAAATGGTTCCGCTGAGTTCAATGAGAGCCAACTGAGAGCCAAAACTTTCTAGTCTAAACCAGTTTATAAATCCAGAATAGTTCATATACGTCCTAGCATGACGTGTTAAATGTAGTCAGGCGCTCTAAGTATTCGGACTACACACTTAAGCCATGGAAGAAACGGACCGAGGAGGTGCCTAGGGTTCTATGTTGACGTAAAATTAAGTTGCCGTCGTGGGGAAGTAGCGAGGAGTATTGTCTTCATCCAGGGACGCACGTTGGAGGTGAACGGAGGCAGATGCTACTTCGATAGCAATCGAATCCCGAATCACAATCTGATAAGTGAAATGAAGTACCATAGATGACATCCACGATAGGGAGTCCGGACGGGTGCAAGTTGGATTATCAGATAAATGCAAAGGCATGGCTTCTTGTCCAACGGCACGCGCCGATGGCACTAGTAGAGCAGTGATGAGCCTCCATGTACGTGTGCGTGCCCGCGAGTAGCCCCTTGGGCCATTTCATCATGAAGATCCAAGATTCCAAGAAGGCACAACGCCAACAGCGAGGTTCAACGTGTAACGGCATGCGTTTCCCCAGACATAGACACGCAGCACTCGCGGACCCTTATCAGATGTGAAAACTGAACACGGAACACGCAAGGTCTTACAATCGAGGGTTTCAGCACAGGATCCGACAAATCAACTGATATGATATGGGCAGAACAAAAACGAGGCTTGGGGGAGGGAGGGGCCGTCCTGAAGTTTGTCGTGTTCGCTTCGTGATCAGTTGGCATTTGACATCAGTCGAAATTCTCCGTATTCGGGTGTGTGATGGAAAAACGTATTGAGTCGTCTGTTGCGTCGTGCACCTAATTAAAACGGTTTGCAGCCGGAAGGGCCTGCACAGCCTCAACTACTCGTTTTTTGTGTCCGATGGGATAATTTCCGAAGGGTTCATAGCCGGGAACACAGTGGATTACACAGGTGATAACTAAACTTGATATCAGGGTAACGCAAACGGGGTGGGTAGCAGTATAACTAGACTCACCCTATAGACAGCTGAGAGTATTATCGGCATGGTAAGGTAAAATTTGCACCAAAGTACAAAAACATTCATAAAGTAACTAACAGTCGAGAGGGGGGACATACTGGTTTCCGCACGCAGAACTTGAAGAAGACCAATTTTACCTTGAAGGCGCGAACCAGTCTCCTTAGATATGAGATCCACGCCGTTGCTCATCTTTAATTTGGGAACCAGCCTGAGGTTGTGAGTTTTGATATTAACAGCTAAGATGTCAGATTCCACTTTCTTGTTTCTGAAGTCCGAATCTGTGGTAAATAGACATGCTTGAATCGTGTGCCCCTACACACACAGGTAAAAAAAATGCGTTAAAAGTAGAAGAGTTGTATAAGAGTCCAAGCGAAACATCGTCGGCTCGGTGAGAATATGCTTGAACCTCACAAAAAGCAAACGCGTCACATGATGAAAACTCCCCTCCCTCCCGATTGAATACAACCGCCACTCTCAAATTTATCATAGCTGTCTGTTGGCAACCCCGCAGATCTTAACGCACATTTTATGACGGCCCACCCCGTTTGGATATTCTTGTGTGCAGAAGGCAGTAATTTGAAAAATGAATGGGTCTTTAGCAGAGAATGCGGTCTCTAGGGGTCCAGAGTCAGCGGGTAAGTCTGAGGTTTCTGTAATGACTTGACACCCTCTCATAAGTCCAGATTCAGGGAGCCATTCATGACGATATCACTAAGATCACCTCTAGGAAACTTATTAGGAAGGACTCGCGTGTTATTTCGACGGAAAAACTAAAAAGCCCAAGGACCACGGAACCTTATTTCGCTGTTCGTTTGTCCGAGAATGTCGGAACGCCTCGTGGTGTTCGTATACGCCTCTCAACTGTCTCCAATATTGGAAGAACTCAAGTGGTTTCTGTACTACTACCGCACACCCCATGGGGGACTGCCAATATCAGGAGAGCTTCAATTTCACATCACAGCGACTAGCAATCCGAAACGTTATGATAATTTGTTACGACGAAATTGAATGGTCTCCACTGGCGAAAAAGACTTACTGTTATGCCAACACCTCCACTCAAAACCTCACAATTGAGGTCAGCTAGTCACAGAGGTCATGGCCTCAAATTGCGACCAACCCAACACCGAAACTCCGTTGATAACTTTACTCCGTTATCTGGAACGGCCTTATTTGTTTGATTCTACGTGTATTTATTTGCATAATACGACAACCTCCCAGCGGGCAGTACTCCACAATCCTTTTAGAAGCGGAGAAGGCCATTGTATCGTGGTTTCCCTTACCCAGTTTGGAAAGGTATGAATTGAAACCATTCTCAATACTGTCTGGTTTACATTTACACGATAGGAGGGGTAGTCGTGCGTTTCAAGTTGTCGACGTTGCTAAAATATACCGGAGCCGACATGGTGGTGGTGTGCATCTTCTAAATACATCTAGTTGTGGAACATACCCTTCCTGATTATGATGAGCGTCAAGCCATTGCTGGAAGGGCATCTCGTTGCGACGTGCAGCTGTTTTGGTGGGACAATTTGCCTACGCTTTTAGCCCTGCATTTGACAACCCGAAGAGTGTTACTCTTAATGCTTTTCCTCCGGAACTGACGGCTCTCTAGTCAAACTCGGACCCTAGATCTGCCGTATCTAATTTGGATCCATGTCATACCTAGGCTGCGGACGCTCTCATCGTTGGGTTGAGATGGCCTGCTCGTCCGATTCGAACGTGAAATGCAAATTCGTATTCTAATACCCTATTCACCAGGGGATTACCATTGTGGGCAGCCCTAGTCTTATGGCGTCTTGTACTATGATAAGCCGCCCAACATAGCGGCTACAAGGTCTGACTTCCGTCTACATCTACACTAGAGTCTAGACCCCCTTCTGTGTTTAAGCGAAAATGGGAACCCAAACCAGGGTGGGGTTTCTCACCATCGAAGGTTGCAGAAGCTCATTCAAATTCAGCTTCTCGTGTTTGCCAACAGCCCCAGATAAGCACAACGAGAATAACATCTGCACGACACTGCCATCCATACAAGAAAGCAATCATTCTTACTTCATTTATGTTTATGTTATTTTGAACCTCGAAAAACCCTCTTTATAAAAACTGGCAGGTTCGTTCGAGAAAGGCATTGGGACCTTATAAGCAAGGTAGTGTTTCTGGATTGGTAACCACAAACAATGCTACTGGCCCCAAGAAACCCTCCCATCATTGGGAATTCTGACAGGAAATCATTCGTTTTAGGGACTTGAGACCACTGACTTGAATGATATTGTTTTGATTAGCGATATGGACAGTTCCCGATCCCTCATAAACAGCCTGCTCGTTTTGTAAACAAAGAACCACCATGCTCCTTGATGGCCGGAGCGTGCCCCCCACGCTCGAAAATCTGTCATAGATTTAAAACCAGGGTGTTTCTGGTCACCCTCTTGAATGATTGTGGTGGCATTAGTAAACGATTATAACTTCCCAAGGCGAGACGCGGAGTATTCTAACCTTACCCGTCAGCTTATCCGTTTAGGATCACGAATCGTATAACGAATGTGCAAGGTTCAACTAAAGGTTTTATCTGAAGTATGTATAACTGATTACACCGATCGTGCTTCATGCTGCTATTAGTTTATCTCAGCCTTTTCTCCAGGGTATCTGGGGCCATCGAGTACACTATTCAAAATACGGTTGATCCGCCTAAAAATCACCCAATTAGAAAGTGGCTCTCGATTCACATACCACATACCATCCACAAGGATGTCCGCTCCGTTGATGTATCTTCCAGCCGGACTACAAAGTAAAATTACAGCCCCCACTAATTCACTCGGGTCGCCCATCCGTCCCATAGGATTTCGCGCTGCCCAAATGTGGCGCGTACCCTCCAGTCCTTCACCTGCATTCAGGATCGTATCCATATAGCCAGGACTGATACTGTTCACTCGTATACCATACCGTGCCCACTCTGCTGCCAATGAGCTTTTGAGCTGGAGAAGTGCTCCCTTGGATACGTTATACGCCACCTGGGGTTGGGGGTAATTCACGCGATGTGCAGAGATGGATGCAGTAAAAACTATACTGCCTCCACTAGCCTGTTGGATCATTTGTCTAAATACCATACGATAAGAATCGCGATTCTAGGTCCGGAAAGTCAATACTTACTTCCCGACTGCTTGGGCACATAGCCAGCTTCCCGTAGTGTTGATATCGAGGATTCGTCTCCATTCATCCTTGTTCACTTCGGTAGCATGTGTGCACCCAACAACCCCAGCAAAGCAGAGCAACACATCAATTTTTCCAAAAGATTGGACAGTGCGCTGTACGGCACTATCGATGGCTTGATCGTCGGTCACATCGACATTTTCTGTGAAAATTTTCGAAGAGGGGAAGTCTGCACGTAGATTGTTGATTGCCACTTGTGACGAGTTTAGGGATCCGGTGACATCAAAAAGGCATAATCCTGAAAGGCCGTGCTCGAGAAGGGCGCGTGCAGATTCGATGCCCAATGCACCCGCACCCCCCGTCACTAGATAACATGAATTAGTTTCATAGGGACTGGGCTGATTGAAGTAAAAACCAATGGCATTTCCTTTCACGGAGAACCGCTCGATGGCTCTTGATGACGGAATCAACGAAGGATCCTCAGGAATCGAAGCCGTCAAAGGATTAGAGGCATCAGAGAGGACCATGTACGGAAGCGTGCGGCTAATCAATTCTTCTCTGGAATGCGACATGGTTAGGGGTAGAAAGATTTTGTGATTACTGGAGGTCGGCGATGTTACCCGAAAAACTTCTGTTTTTCTCTTTTTCCTGATGCCTCGTGTATTAATCGTTTTTCAATAATTATTGAAATATTTCGCGATTGACTTTCGTTACTAATACTGAAACATTGTTCTATATTCTCGGGCATATAAAGTTTTAATATATACATTATATCCTGTTCAAGTACTCACGTAGAGTGTCTAGAAACATAAGACCGGTCATTAGGCACCTTCCAGTGACTTTCTCCACCATTCAGCAGAGAACGGCCAAGGCTGTTCTTCCAGCCACTCCTCCCAAGCAATCAAACGAGTGCTGACTCGTAGGCCTTGGGTAATAAATGGGACCAACTCTTGATTGACTTTCATTAAGTCATCCTCGCGGTCATCGTCGATATCCAGTGATACCTCCTGAAGACGAGCAATGTATTGTACCTGGGATGAGTCGTCCGCCCACCAACGTGAGCGCAGCATTCGGATGAAAGGGGGACTTGAAAAGACTGGGGATATCCTTTTCGCCCTGTCTTTGTCGACGACGCGTAAAAGTAAGTTATCCAAATGAGGTATAAGGATTTCTTTCCCTGGGTGAGAAACCAAGGCATCCATCAAGCGGTCATAATTGAAATTGCTGTCGATAGCTAGCTTGACAAGGGAGGTTGTCGCCGAAAGAACGAGAAGAAATTCAGGTAGTGCGATTTATTGTTGATAAAGGATCAATTCCCGGAGGTTGCTAAACTGTCCATAAAACTCCAATGGTTAGGCCCATGGGGGGAACCCGCATTCTAGTTCGTTGTTGTTGTCCGCAACATGGAGTTCTTCCAGTGCAGGAAAGAACAAACCATGGAAGACAGGAGGGAAGGCAGGCCCGGTCAGAGTCAAACGGAAGTGGGTTAAAAAAGAGAAAAGTAGTATTCTCGTTCTGGAAAACGTCTTCTTCCGTCATAGCCTGAATGCCGAGTGCACACCGTTGAATCAACGGGCACTGTCGAATAATGGTATGCCAAGTTCCAACATTCACGTAGTTGCCAAGGCACAGGCATGTTAATTGCGACCAGGGAAATTGAGTATTGACCTCTCCCAAGGACAAGTCATTGTTTATTTCGATTGCCAGATTCTTCAAACGTGGAGCGTCTTTGAAAGCTGAGAATGATGACATATCGTCCAAGTGATGGCAAAAGCGAAGTTTTAATGTTTCTAACGTTATGAGTCGTCCTGGGGTCATTTGGAGAAACTGAAAGAGTTCTGCCTCCGAACTCATGTCGAGACTGAGTGCGCGAAACACGTTTGAATATGGAAGGAGAAGTCGTTGGACCAAGGGATCGGTATAAGATTGCGAAGGAATAACTTCAAGGCTTTTGCGTTGTTCAAGTTGGGATAAAGGGAGCAACCGAATTGACGCTGAGAGTTGTCGTTTCCCGAGGCAACCCAGCCAGAGTTTCAGGGATTCTGTAAAGATAGTACGGGTGTCTCCTATCTTGAAGAAGCCAGACTCATCCCAGAGCTCCGATTGTTGTAGTGCAACCTTTCTCCATCTTGAACATATCTGGCAGAGCAAGAGGGGCGCCAGGTGCTGATGAGGTGCCCGTTCCTCAGTAAGGCAACAGAAGAATATCTTTTGAAGTATTTCGACGGGTATCCGGTGTGCTGGGCACCCACAAAATGGAGGGAAATCGTCTCTAACGGACTCTCTCTTTCTGCAAACGCGGTAAATGGAAACTACATTACATACGTATGTGATGAGATAACCTGCACCGATACATAATAATAGAACTTACGGTTTTGAGCCATTACAACGATTCGTTCTTTTGGGCCAAGATGTTCAACCAGGGAAGGGGGGATAAGGGTATATATGCACCTACAAGTCGCGAGGCTTCGTCTTTTAAAGACGAAATTCGGGCCGCTTGGGCGTCGAGGGGCCTGGAAACGCTTTGAGCTTCAGTTCAAGGTCACGTCATTTTAGCCCAGCGCTGTCACACTCAGTAAAAAATAAAGTCAAACTTTAGTCATGAGATTTAATTTTGCCCAAATGTAATTGTCAAGAGCCAACCCAAAGTAGTTAGAAATCATTCATATCCTCCCAAATGGCCAAATCCACATTGAAAGTTGATAAAATCTTGATTTTGGATTACCTTTTTTACTGACTTTTGTGTGACTTTTCGTTGACTTTGTTAAATTCGTGGACTAAACACTGACTAAGCATGACTTTACTTTTTACTGAGTGTCACATGTCACATGTCATGAAGGGGTTGAAGAAATCCAAACCACATATGCCTGCCTAGCTCAATCGGCTAGAGCGTCAGACTTTTAACCTATGGGGTTGAGGTCATCTGAAGGCTGCGAGTTCGACCCTCGCGGTGGGCTACTCTTTACTTTTTGAGGAAGTATGGAAAATACCAAAAAAGAATGAACTTTCTCAAAGCAAACTCTTTTTGAAAAGAGGGTTAAATTTTTAATCAGGTTAAAGTGTGAATGAAAGGGACTTAGGGTCTGTTTGGTATCCATAATACAATTGTATTATCTTGTATTATGTATTATTGACAGCTAGCCCATATTATTCCCATGGTGGATCACTGATGGTCCAAAGCCTTCCAGCCAACCCTGACGTTATCTGATCGTGATTAGATTACTTCTTGCAACACACTATGCCACCTCCTCTGTCTGATGAACGTTGTAGGCAGCTCATTGTAGCTGCTGCATATGCTATGCAAGTTGCAGGAGTGGCAATAACACTCTATTCAAGCCCTTTGTACTGGAAACAGGAGTACCATAATTCAAAGCTGTCTGGTGCAGAATGGGTGCAGGAATTGCTAGAGGGACACCCTGACCGGATCTGGACAGAGCTAGGAGTTAGACTACATGTATTTCCAATCCTGGTCCACGAGCTGCAGCTACTTGGCTTGGCAGATGGGAGATCAGTGGGAGTAAAAGAGCAGATAGCCATTTTCCTCTATATGTGTGTCACTGGCCTTTCAATTTGACATGTGGGGGAAAGGTTTCAAAGATCCAATGAAACTATATCAAAGTAAGCATTGATTAATCTATTATTAAACTACTGACAGTTTCACCCAGGTATTTTCAATGTGTCCTTGCAGTTTCTCTTCTCTGATGGATCAAAGCTTAGGGCTCATTGTGTGAAATCTTAGTGAGGAAGGAATAGAATAAAGGAGAGACAATGGGTCATCTCAGC
>MU150320.1:0-19066 GCA_015584075.1 Collybia nuda
CGCTGGAATGAAAATCAGTATTGAGAATCGAAAAAAAACAACTCAGGACACATACATCCTGTTTTTTGTCCCAATTCTCGGCCAGGTACTTCTTATAACTTGTTTCCTCCACAAAAAATGCCCACCCGGGCCCAAGACTTGGATCATGTTCCTCCGATGAGACATGTTTTCGTGTCATGCGAAAGTTAGCATCAATACCAAGGAAAAGCGCAGTGAGCCAACTAATATTGTATATCAGTGTGATTTCTATCTATTAGATAATGTATTGTGCGTACCGTTCACTCTCAGGTGACGACTCCCAGTTTGGTGAGAGGTTGATCCCAGGTTGTGGGCATGCTGGACATAAGAGCGCACATTGTCCTGGTTTTGTTTCCTCAATCCCCTCTGGATCATGGGCACGACCTGTGCGTTTGAGCATTTTGAGATGTCTCCACTGCCGTACTATGCGCATAAACTCATTGTAACGGTCCTGTTCAAGAGTTTTTCATTAAATTCACAAATGTTTGATGACGACAACATACCCGGCGTCCACCTCCTACATTATCCATTAATCGCTCCAGACTGTTGTAAAATTCATAACCGGAGCATTTGGATTCAAATGAGAGTAGGTGAAACTGCTGAAGGACCTGGAACGTTGCAGCAGTTTTTGGGTAGATTCCAGTCGCAGGATACAGGTGCGCTCGAAGTAGCTGTGTAGCATGTGAAGGGGCACGTTCGCATTCACAAAAGTCGAGCCCAACTTCGTGGACCCCAAGTGAGTCAATGATAATAAAATCGTCGCCAGGAGCTCTCTTATGATTAAAGCATTGTTCAGATAGTGGGTGGTTGAGTTGAATCCGAAGTCCAAGAGTCTTGAGATTTGTACGCTCATAATAAATCCCGTTCCATTTCTAAAAAGAGGTCAAAAACTGCCTTGGTTTTTACAAGCGATAACTTACCTCAACATAATGTAAAGGATTTGTTCTATGGGCTTCGACAATACACTCCTTACATAACACTTGGTCCCCAAAACAGATAGAGCACCGGTATTGATGTGGCCTTGTGTGGCATGACGAGCAAAGAGGATTGTGAGGCGACATATTTCCCTCCAAGCGCAGAAGCTCCCAAAGGAAGAGCTCTCGGTCATGCTGAACCCACTGTTTCATTGGGTGGTCCTGCTTTTATGTTAGTTGTGGTCAAAGTTTTTGAAGCAATTGCTTACTGAGGCCGTTCGGGACCTATGTACGTTATTTAATCCATGTTCCTCGTTCCATGAGTCCATAAACTCGGGCGACATAAAACTAGGTATTTCAGGCAGGATAGGTGGCAGTAATTCATCGTGTATGAGAGTGGTTGACAGCTTTACACGTTTTGTTGGAGAATCCGCAACTGGGATGGAAGTGACGTTGGTATGAGGAATATTGGTGGCGGATGATGTAGTTATTGTATGGACATGAAGTGTTTTCTGAGGGCGAGAGGTACTAGGTTCATCGTCATCAGAATCGGAACACACCTCGAAGTAGTAAGAAGATTTGGATGAGACAGAACATGTTCTGGAAGACAGTGCACGCTTCATCGATAGGCCTTGGCTTAGATTCTCAATTCTTGATGGGTGGGATGAACCAAAACTTAGGAAAGGAGTTACGATTCCGTATGAATTCCCAGATCTGGACATGGAAAAAAAAATTTAGGCTTCATGTGGTATATTGGGACCAGGACAGGCGACAGTCGGACTTCAGGAACATTATTTGATCTGATTTTCACTTTCTCCTAGTTACAGGCCCAACGTTCAGCCATCATGACAGGAGTAAAGGATAATGACTGTGCGCACCATAAATCAGCAGACAGTTATAATAATCTGGGTGCACATATTCACTCTTAAATATGAATACCTTTTAACTAATTTAAGCTGTCGGTAGTGCAGGTAGATTGGGGATGGGAGAAGCTTTAGATAAACCTGATGATGCATCACTAGATGGTGGCAACCTGAAACAAATGGTGACGACACCAAGACCTCGTCAGGAAATTGATCAGAGAACAAAAACTCATCAGAAGACTCACATGGTATATTTCTTCTATTTGAATTTGTCCTCACACTAAGCGCAGTGATTGATCCAGCAGAATACCACCCAACTCTGCAGCCCTGTTATCACTACTGTTGGTGAAGGTGTCTGCTGCCCCCTGCCTCCGCATCCAGGGTATCTTACAACCACCTCTTTGTCATACGAAGCAGTCCCAGCCTCCACAATTAGGGAGTTTTTTCTTCTTGTTCCAAGATATTCCTCACCTGATCACCGGATCAAAGGGGACGCACTGTTTGGATGTGTGTCTTGTGTCTCGGTACAGTCATGGCCAAGTGGATGGACAAGCAATATGATCCGGTACAATAGCGGATAGATGAGTTAGGCGAACTAAGCCAAGGCAATTAATAATTGATGCATACAAAGTATACCGGTATCATAGGACCTGCAAAGTAAAAGATCGCATTGAATCAACTATGGGATGGTGTCAGTAGATGTACAGTAAAATAAAAATTGGTAGTTTGGAATATGGGTGTGTGTACTGTTCCCCTCTAGGGAACCTCACTCAGAATGTGATCACATACTCAAAAACTTACGGGCATAGGTCATAATTGTCAACAAACGATGTGTGTATCAGCAGGAGTTGATGCAAGGTATGTGTGTCATCAAAGTATAAGTTCATTCAGGAAATCGGGCCATATCCATACTGCGACTCTTGAATGGTGTGGAGGTACTGGCAGGTAGTTGAACATCAAGAATGTCGATATAGAGAAAGGTTAGGGCCACGTGAGCATTACTGGCATTTGAGATCATCATGTGATCCATCACATCTATATATGACGCGACACCTGCAACTTGCAAGTTATGTATCATTAACCATTAGCTAAAAGACATAATGAATGCATTTTCTGGCAAGGGTCAATCATTATGACTTACATAGCACATCCAAAGCCATTTGTGAGCCACATTGCGGATCACAATGGAATGTACAGTGTGTGGTGACTTACAATGACTACTGACCAGAAAGTATCATACCAAAACCTGCCATGCAGCATTGCTTGGCCTTTAATATACACTAAGAGTTTATTTCCGAGGTAAAATTTGGCATTTTCCCAAAAGAAATGTGTTTAACTGTTTTGCCCGTAGTATGATCAGTACCTCAAAATATAACTTTTTTAAACCTGGAACGGACTTGAGAGGAAAGTCCCTACAAGATGGTACCGCTTTTTCTTCATGAAGTGGTATGTGGAAGGGTAAGAGTGAGAAAAACATCAAATTTGCTCAAATTGTAACGTTTGATCCGGAGCTGATGCTTCTGGTATAGTATGATATCTTAATTCAACTTACAATAGACCTGCTATTATGGTAATAATTCTGTTGCACTATCCTCATATTTTCCATGTATCTACATATATTACTTTCGATGTCAATGATATTGACATAGAGCAACGTTCAAGAGTATTATTTGTGGTGCAGTGCAAGAAACTTGCACATTGTGTTACTCATTTAAACTGAGTTACTAATGCTATCCCAAAGACCCTTTAAACGAGTGTGATTTGTTTCATTTGGCCTTGAGTTAGGCCTTGCTGCTCATTTATAATATGGCTGGATTCAAATTCTGCCTTGCACAAGACATGATATGCAATGAAAGTACAGTAAAGTTATCACAAGTATCCTGTGTGTACGTTAAATGCGCCAGGGTTCTATCATTCAGACTATCATATATTTGATAACAAAACTTCACATTCAGTGTATATGGGTTCCTAGAAACTTATCTTCAATCCCCCAGCTCTAGTATATGCAACATGGACAGGTTGGAGACGTCACTGCAGGTGCATATTAAAACATTACCTTTTCCCTATCACATACATTCTAAGTTTCAAGTAAAAGCTATCTAAAGACGAAATCTGCAACCTTTGCTATACTGCTACATTATCTCGTTACTGATAGTCTGACTGGTTTACAAACTCTATATACCTTACATTGTCTGCAGAACGCAGAGCACACATAGAGGCGTCCACCAGGCACCCATTAGCTGCGATCGAGATCAGGAGTAATGACCATGAGATTCCGATCAACCAGATTAAAAATATACATGGCAACATTCATGTGATTCTAGTTTATCCTAGACTACGCGTTTTACCTCACCCATATCCCATGCCATTTTATAGGCCTTGATTGCATCGGACTTGATATCAAATTTCTGGTAACAATTCCCAGGTACTTTGTCAACTAATGGTTTCGTTATAAGCCTATGGTTGAATGGGTTAGAATCATTGAGAAATATAATATTGGGAATTGCACCAGTTACTATATACTCCTGGCTCTTTGCCAATCGTAACTACATACCATTCCCGACTTCCTTGTCCATTTAGAGCAGCAGCAACAGCAGCTGGGTTCCTGAGTGGAATTACTGATGGCGTTTCTGGTGGGGTTATAGGTATATTTGCATTTATTGGTGAATATGCAGGTGGTAGGGGAGATATAAGTTGTCTTCTAGGCGTTAATGTAGGTAAGGGCGGGGTAGTAATGGGTGAAACGACAGGCTGGTGTGCGTCAGAATGGCAGGTGGAGAAAGGGGCTTGGGCTAAAAAGAAATATATGTGTTCCTGGCATGGCGCAATCAAAGTAAAAGGTGACTCACATGGAACATCAGAGGTCGGTTCAGTCGGTGTTGATTGGCTTGGCAGCAACGGTGTTGTATTGGGAAATGCCTCATTGGCAGCAAGGTGCGCTAGGGAGAGAATGACATGAATAAATATACTGGATTGATTTGTGGATATTCACCGTGAAGTGCGATTGTAAGCTGTGCCAAAGAGGCCACAATATCTGCCAATGTTGGGTCAAGATTATTAGATGCTGACATTGATGGGTGTGGAGTTATTGTGAGCGCAAGGGGTGGGAGGAGAGTATGAAAGCTTAGCCTACCTATTTAACGGTTACTGGTTGCTTGATTGATGATAAAAATCATGTGGTGTGTTGCCCAGCATAGTTATCCCCGCCTCACAACCAGCTTGTACTTATTCTACTGCCCTACTACCCTATTCGTTGCATTTATCAAGTTCATACCTCTTTATTTTGATAAACAACATGTCTCGTAAACGCTGGACTTCTTCAGAGCAGCAAACGTTCCTGGAGTCAAAATTACCAGACTATGTTCAACTTGTCACTCATAAACGCTCGGTTGCGCGTTCCAAACATTCATCAGACCGTCCTATAACGGAATTTTTCCGACGACTGGCAGGGGAGTGGTTTGGGAGATGGCCAGAACGCGAAGCCCTCATTGAAGCAGGTCAGCTTCCTCAAGAGGCGTCTGAGAATAGTACAGAAAATTTTACATGGACTCTGGAGCAACGAGACCTATACCAGAACGCAATTGTAATGCGTAAAGAGGTGTGCTTCTTATTGGATGCCAGATAAATAACTTACTTTCGATTCCACAGAGGATCAAGCGATGGATGCGCAATCACACTTCGAAGGCAACTGGGGAGCATGCACTCCAACACAATGCACAGACAGTCCTTGCAACAATGTTTAAGCCATCGAAGCAAAGACGCCCTCGTCGTGAAGAGGAACTTTACCAGGTACATTTTCGTGAAAAGATTAATAAGTTGACACAGGTGGAGCTTGAAAAACTACCCAAGGAAGACTTACCTCAGGTGAACGACTCATCTGACGATTCAGATAGCTTGGGAAACGAGGACAGTGTGGGCGGTGTAGAAGACAAAGATCCATCTAAAGAGGGGGGTGGACCGTCTTCCCTGAAGTCTCAAAGAATGGCTGTGCGCCGGAAGGTGGTCAAGATGGCCTGGGAAAACGAGTCCTCTGAGGTGAAAGAGCTGATAATAGATGAGGTAAGAAAAGAGAAAGAGGAATTTGCAAACCTGGCAGCCTTGGGCAATGTCACCGAACCATCTCCATTGCAGCGGCAATTGTATGTTTCTATTTCAAATAAATTATTGTTGTTAATTGATAATATGGATAGTATGATTGAGAATTTAGTCACCCTATTACATACTACATGCGCCGAAATACATAGGCTCTCAGGATGGTCTACGATGGCAATGTCAGGAGGTCCGAACCCAGCAGCTGGCGGCAAGATCACCATGCAAACGTAACTAGTATTTGTTCATGTTTTTAATTAATGTTATTGACTTCCCAGTTTAGTGTCACGTATGGAAAATCTCCTGCCGGGATTGATTTCCCTTCATCATATTCTCAGTTTGAAGACGCTGTGAGCAAACCATACATAACATGGTTGAAAAGAGTTTATCGTAGGTTTCTCCCCCAATAAAGATTTATTATGCACTTATTGTCCCATCGTAGCAAAAGAGGAGCGACTGGCAATGGCGGCAACTATTCAGGATAAAGGACTGATTTCGATGGATAAGGAATGTGAAGATGGTGTTATAGAAGCAGAGCATGGGGCATGTCATAAGGATACAGTGGCCGTCCTAGGTATGTCCACCATACCTTGTAGCAATAAATCAGCTCAATTACTAGACACTGGTGTCCCTGGCGGGTCAGCTCGTCAAAATTCATCCAACAATGACTATTCCCACCTATGCCCTACTTCCCCCATGATCCCCATTGATCCCGCACTTGTTGATATGGTCCCAGCCAAGACGCCGGTTGAAACCTTACCCCAAGGCCCGTCGCTTGGGGTTATGAGCCAGTCACGCCCTATTCCTGGTACCCTCCAGCCTGATACTCACGAAAACTCATCCTCCAGGTGGACGAATATGACGGAATGTGGAGGGTTCTTTTTCCCTTCCACCCCATCTGTAGTCTCACCAACATCTTTGCCACTCCCCGATCTGCTCACTTATCCCTCTCGTGCATCACACCCTTCTTCAACGGCCCCACCTGGGAATATATTTGAAACTCTACAAAACACCCAGCCATCTCCCATTTCCCCACACATCATCGAATTACATGAGATCGGGGTGCTGCCCGATTCATTTAGAGTAGTGGAACCCACACCAGCATCCCTGCCGGACAATTCATCTGGAATCCCACACTCCATTCCCCCTTCTATGACGCCTGCACATGTCACTGAACCTTGTAGTTCCGGAATGCCATCTTATATGCCCACGATAACACCATCCTCGCCAGATCATTCTATCCAAGTGTCTCAAGGAGAACAATCGGACATACCCATACCCACCCCCTCCGACGTTCCACCTTGTTCTCCAATGCTTCCAGAAACCCGGCCCGCGATAAAGCCCCCAGCTAAGCCTCGACCTAAAGGGAAGGCACTGGTACGCAAGAAACGGTCCATGCGCTTGAAACACATGAAGGCCGATTTTACCGATGTCGAATCCTCTGATGAATTGGACCCAGCCAGTGATGGGGCACCATCCAGTACCCCAAGTAAAGGCCCCGATTGCTCCCAAAACCATTCCACGAAGAAAGTCATAGACGGTCAGAATAAGGGCAAGACTCCATCAAAACAGGCTAAAAGAACATCAACACGCAACTTACCTAAAGAACCGCCCAGCCTCACACTAGCAGAGGGGCGCACCAGGCGTGCACCAGTTAAGAAGCTCAACGTCGACGGAACGGAAGTGGTACTCCCCGTTAAAGGGACTCTGGCGGTTTCAGGAGGTAGAAAACGCAATGGAGCAGAACCCTTACAGCGAGATGTGAGAAAGAGGTTTGTGTTTGACTCTCTCAAGTATTATTTTTATTTATCGTTGCTCGTTCAGACCACGCAGGACTTAATTAAAGTATATAGTTTCCGTGCCCTGTGTTTTATATATGTAGTCCTTGAAAAAAATAAACGCTGTGCTGTTCTAACTTATGCATAAATAAATAACTGCTGCGAAAATTAAACTTAAGGAATTTAATAATCATTATGTTGATACATCAACCTTTCAAGTGACTTGGGGAGTCGATACTGATTGCTGATATATCATCTTCCCACAAGGACTGGACTGCGTTGATATATCAACCCTTTATATTCTCCAGAATTAGGTTGATACATTGACCCACACCTGATATGAGTCACACAGTTGATATATCAACCTTATTGAGTGTCTTATTGAGTGTTTTTAATTCGTACCTTCTCAACATTATATTTATGATATACTAGGGCCATAACGAAGTAGGTAATGAGTTAAAATTACTGATGTTTCGAGGTAATTGATAATTATTGGGATGAGAGTTTATTGAGAGATCAGAGTAAGTGCTCGGGAGAGTATATAGGGCTAATTTAGAGAGATACCAAATAAAGAGAGTGAACGCAAAAGGGAGGGAAGCCAGTAAAACAATTGTGTGCCAAAACGGGAGGGCGGGTGAGCAGCTGCGAATTTGATCAATTTGTGCCGCTAATGCCGGTGTACCCTAAGCGAGGCTAAGCGTTTAAGGCTAGATATGGAAGAAAGGCGCACTGATGGCGCGTTCAAGGGGTATCGATCAGGTGTGTGGTCGATGGGGGTACCAAGCCGGACAGAGTCTATACATGCCGTTTCATGCCGAGTGATTGGGGAGGCGGATTCTTTGGAGAGAAAGGTTGATACATCAACCGGGCCTCTGGATTGGAAGGGTTGATGGATTGACATGTAATGTCTGTGGAGAAAGGGTTGACACATCATATTGCCAGCTAGGCCTGGGTCGATCTTGACAGCAGTTGTGGCGACAGCTTTTATTTTGTCTCCAAAACTCTTCTTGAGGTTATCCTCGGCGAACGCTGCTCTTAAGGCGTCGATGACTTCCTTCTTTTCCTCGTATGAGGGGTTGTTGACTTCCCAGCTTTCAACCTTAAGGAGAGCTTGTTCACGGGTTAGCTGAGCAACTGAACTGGCCATAGTAACAAATGAAGGTCAAGACAAGGGATGAAAGATAGAGGGTGTTCGGTTGAGAAGTCCAGTGTTTATCTTGGTTTTTTATAGTGTTAAATTGGTGAGATGGATGGAGGAAAACAGGGCTGCCTCCCTGATCTGGACATAGATGATCGCAACACGAAGCAATGTCAAGGTAGCGTTTCTCAATTGAATATATTCGCTATATTCGCTAAGAACGGATTAGTGTGTGCGTCAGATGCAAACTCTACCACCCCCACTTTCCTCGTGTATTCCTACAGGATCTAATCATCTTTGGACGGTGGCGCATGAAGAAGTTCTCCGGCGATTTTCAATCGCGGTGCGTTGTGAGATGTGTCATGTGTTAGGGTATTCGAAGGTAGCCCCAGAGCACCATGTCGTTCCGAGAGGCACCATCCAAAGGGGGTAAAGGAGGGACCCGTTTGTGACTCGGAAATGAATTGATCTATTTGAAAAGACCGGCATTGTTATTAACCGGACAATCTCAACCATTGAGCCGTCAATTTTCCAAATAATTATCAACCGCCCATGATTTACTATCATGACTGATCAAACCTAATTTGTCGGGCTGACCACTGGTATATGCAAAAGCCCGCATCCGTTGCCTATTCTGTGTATAGGAAACTACCTTGATATGAATATATTATCCAGGAGCGCATTCGAACGTGGGATTTATTTTACTGCGTCGCCCTTTGCCCTCGGAGAAAAAAAGCACCTGTGACATACACGGGTGAAAATGTGAAAAGCAAGTAGGCTTCACACCTAGAACTAACTGACCGGAACATCGCCAATCCTCTGTGCAAATTGTAGCAAGTTTTAGACTGGATATCTTCGGGCCGATATATATGGTGGTCGCCGAAATCGTATTGCGTTCGATGCCCTGTGAATAGCAATATCATTTTTTGTATATTAATGTGATCGAAGATACCCATCATACATTAGGAGTTGCACTGGCTTTTCTAGCAATAGAGCAGGGGCTTCATGCACCAAGAAAATTATGTCGAGCTTTGAGGATTAAATACCAGGTTTACAACCATCCTAATCAGAGATTGGAAGTAGAGCGTGAATGTAATAAGCATTTTCATCCACTGTTTTGTGTCTCCGGATCCTCACATCACCACGTGTATCTTTCTTATCATATCCTGTCGCCTTCCCTGCCCTCAGTGCTCTTCCCGGCGGTATTACCCCGTTACCCGCAGAGGAATGGGTCTTGTGAGGGGGCCGTCCGTGCTGCCGGTTGGTATTGATTTGTACCATACGATCTGTCCTCGTATTCGAGGGTCGGTTGTAGGTGTAAATGCATGTATACGGAGAAGTGGGCTTAAGCAGGCGAAAGTCAGAAAAATATTGATAGGGAAAATAGCAGAGAAGGACATACCTGGGCCATTTGAGTATCGTTGTATGGAGTTTATTAAGTCGTGAAATTGGCAGTGGCTACACAAATCAGTAGGTCTATAACAACTGGGTTGAATAAAAGCTAGGATTTTGGGATTTTGGAGGTGTGTTCACTCCTCTGCTATTGATCTTCTCATGAGCAGAAATGCTGGCTTGTTTAGTGGTGATTCGAGAACTTTTGGGATGTCATGGAGTTTCGAAATCGATGTTTTACACCCAGGGGCAGGAGGAAAGTTAAAGCATACATGCTTGAAACGGCACCGTAGGTGGATAAGTCACAAAGGTGTCCTGTTTGGAAGGATGTTGTGTATGAGTTGGCCCATCATCTCACGTGCCGATGCGCAACGGTCTTGGCATCGTCGCGGGCGTCAAGCTCGTCTAACACAGCCACCTCTATTGAACTGTTCTCATTCAACCGTCACCACTTCTCATGAGAACATGGCTACTCTCTAGATTCGTTTATTCTTGTTCATCCTGGCCAACGCGCGACTAAAAAAAACCCCGATCACCCTAACTTGAACGCGCGCAATCAATGCTAACACCGGGTTGTTCAATAACAACCTACGGTACTCATAAATAGAAGTAGGTGGGTGCAACTTCAGCCTGATAGTGTTATAATTTATCAAAGAGTGTTGTGATACACGTCTTATAGAGTAAACTTTCCATAAAACCCACAAGGGTTTCTGGAAAATCTTCGGAATCACGAATGCCAATCGCGGTCATTGGGATTGTAGAGGCGTGGTGCAATCCTTCGCGTGCGGTGTAACACAACTAGCATGAAAACACGTACCGCTGGACAAAACATTCTATATACGACCATTCCCATTCAACAACTTGCAGGGACGATCGTACTCCACAATATGCGCTGCTACATAATGGGGCAAATCTTGCCCCATAATAATATTATTCCACATCATCGCACAAAGGAATCCGTCCTTTGGCGACAGGTTTACTACAAGCGTTCATGTACCAGACCCAGGGTTTCGCGTCAGCCGATAAGAATTGCAATGGGACGCATACGGTTTTCCAGGAGGTCTTGACCCTTTCATGAGATGTCGCATTCCATCCCAGGCTTCGATGCATGTCGAGGGTAGGGGTTGGAGTCGAGGCAAATATGAACACGTGGACACTGTTCGAAGCTCCTAGCCCCCAAATAACTGTCTTGTGCATGACCAACACTGATATAGTACTCATCTATATTTTGATGAGGTCGAAAATACATCATGCACCCTCCAATTTGACAGGAATAACCCAAGTCATAAAGGAGCGCGGATCGCGATACGTACATATGCAGACCCGGATCACCGAAACGCCAACCCTGTTCGGTTATCATACACGACCACAGTGCAGGGCTTTGTTCCTTATCACCACACGGCTGGTTCCTCTCTGCGACATATCAGGTAATACGACATTTGATTCATTCCGAGCGCTGGGGACTACTTAATCGGATATGTTATAGGGTCCTGGCAACCCAATAACCGAGGTAAAAAAAAACACGAAAGCGAACCTCATCAATCATTTAGACTCCAAGGAGGTGCACTAATCCCCCCCGAATCTCCGGAAATGTTAAAGTCGAGATTTGACCAGGATCGGGTCCATTACATCCTCACAATATATTGCTGTTAATAATTGGCACATACCATCCAGATGACCCAGATGGCTTTCCAAACCCCCCAAGGCTCCTCGTCAGCAACATTTAATCCACCACCCACGGATGGCTCCCTCACATTGGTAGAGATGTTCGACTACAACGCGCTTCACAGCCCCAAGCATCCATTGTTCAGATACGAGAGCCCCGACGATGGTTCTTTACAAGATATTACGTGGGTGGACGCTATCCCAGCATTCCACAAGGCTGCCCGCCTTGTCCGCAGCATTGTTCGCAACGGAAAAGGCGAGGCTTCTCCTGTGGTCGCCATTCTCGCTTCAATGGGTGAGTTTCTTGTCATCTCGTCATCTCGACAAGAGCTGACTCAAATCATGCCTTTTAGACTCCTTGACGTTCTTCGTGCTTATGGCGGCCATCATGCGGGCTGGATGTGTTCCATTTCCCATATCCACACGAAACTCCCCTGCTGGCGTCGCTAATCTGCTCGTCAAAACCGAGTGTAGATATTGGTTCGTGAGCGATGACGTAACAACCCAGAAGCTCGCGAACGTAGCTATTGGGCAAGTGCCTGACCACCAAATCAAGAACTTGGCTGTCCCGAAGTTCAGTGATCTTTTCAACGCGACTGTCGATGATCTTCTCCCTCCGCTTGGAGTGATCGGCCTAGATGAACCATGCATAATTTTGCATTCGTCGGGGTCTTCTTCGCTTCCAAAACCCATCACTCTCACGCAACGCATGGTTTTACCGTATGGATTTGGCCCATGCAAGTACTGACTTTGAAGTACATTCCTTTTTGTCTCAATTCCTTGCAGATTTCGGTGAGGTAGATTGGTGTAGTGAGGTCCTCTCTGCGCACGGGGTTCCTATGTTTCGTGAGTCATAATTGTGATCAGTTCTGTCAGTACTTTAATTCTGTTATAGATATGATGGGGTTCTTATCTATTCCATGGACGGTACGGCTGGATCATTTCCGATTGTGCATCATCCCTGAATTTCCTCACAGACAATGACTGGTGTAACAGCGGCATTCTTCGCCCCGAGCGACAATTTCAAACCACCCGTGCCGTCACCACCGGCCGTCATGGCAGCTTGCATCAAATCCAAGAGCACGATGATGATTACAGTTCCAGTATTTTTAGAGGTATTGAAGCAGTTCGTACCTCCACATATCAGGCTGATACCTCTTGGTTGGTAGGCATGGTCAAAAAATCCTGCGAGTGTGGAAGCATTGAAAAATATGAAGGCTGTGGTAATTCTTTTTCTTTTGTTATTACCAGGTCAAATATTGATCGTCTCTGTTCCCAGCAAGTGTCAGGAGGGCCAGTTCAACGCGAGACAGGAGATTTCTTGGCCTCCCACGGTGTCAACATTGTCGTTGCTTTTGGGATGTATGTTTTTTTTATGATCATCTATGTAAGATTACTTACCGACGGACCTTAGGACCGAGATCGGTGTGGGTACAATGATTGTTAAGAGTGGGTCAAGCCTCTTTTCTCTAATCTATATCCGGGTTGATGTACCTGGATAGAACAAGTCCGAAAGGAAGGCTGGGCCTGGGTTGAGGTACGTACACATGGTTCTACTCCTGAAATTCAAGGTGTTGACCGAAAACAGACGTCTCCTCATGTTGACCCAGTATTTGTCCCAATACCGGACAGCAACAATATCTACCGACTTATCTTCAAAGTATGTGCTGTTCCCTGCTGACTCCACATTGAAAACTTAAGATACTGGCTAGAAATGTGGCACGCATGATCCTGCCGTGATCAACACAACGATAGACGGGGTCGACGCATTTGATTCCAACGACCTGGTCATTCGTCACCCAATTAATCCAAGGCTTTGGAAAGTACATGGCCGACATGGTAATTTTCTTCAATTTTTTACAGAATCTTGAATTGACTGTATCTTCTTAGATGAGCAGATTACTCATAGCACTGGGGTAAGCCTATTTCCATAGCTTTATTTTTCTCCATACTGATTCTCAACTCGTCGTAGGAAAAGGTAATATTTCTCTTGTTATTTGTTGAACTAATAGAAATTTATTTCGTGTGACCCAGACAAACCCCGCACCAATAGGTTCGTCCCGCTGCTACCCATTGAAGTAAAAGAACTTAACTACGGTGTAGAGGCTACTCTAGAGCGAGACCCTAACATCGCAAAAGCAGTCCTGTTTGGCCGATCCAGATTCCAAGCAGGAGTTTTGATCATGCCTTCCGATCCTAACGCCTTTGGCTCATTAGCTGAGTTTAGAAACAGAATTTGGTGCACACTATCGCATCAGAAAACTTGGCATACCATTGACGATTCCCGTTTTCAGGGACACTGTCACGAAAGTCAACGAATCTTCACCTCGGCATTCCCGTATATTTAAAGAGGTATTTATCCAGATTACCAAAAAGGGGTTCCAAAATTTAAACGCAGTCAAGATGATTATACTTTCACAACCGGAAAAACCATTTGAGCTGACAGCAAAAGGCTCGAAACGCCGCCAGCCTATACTTGATGCCTACGAAACAGAAATCGCCGAGGCGTACACCGCTGTTGATGCCATTTCTCGCCCTGATGTCGACCTCCCTGATATATGGACTGTTGATGGTGTCTTATCGTTCGTTCGGAGTATTGTTCAGAGCGTCATCGATCCCCAATTGGGTGAAAATGATGATATTTTCTTACACGGTGGTGACAGGTTAGTTGAATAACTATCAAAATAACTTCGCTGATCGGCAATCGGTTTCCAGTTTATCTGCCACCTCGATCCGTAGCTCCATCCAGTTAGCTATTCGAAAATCTAAACAGGTTCCTGTATCTGTCACACGCTCCCTACCATCCAATTTCGTGTTCGATTTTCCGACAATTTCGAAACTTTCCGCTTTTGTATATGGGGTTCTACTTGTCACTGGGAGCATTATCAATGTGGTATCTGGGAAGGGCGATGATGGTGATGAGATTTTCGATTGGCAGTCATTAGACCCGGCATCGACCATCGTTAAACTCAGAACCGGAAAGGGTGAACCCCCTTTGATAGTATTACACGGTATGCAATGTCATCATTGCCGTGCCCAACTTATGAACCTCCTATTTAATAGGTGTTGCGGGAAGCATCATACATTTCAAGCCTTTCCAAGAAAAATTCAGATCAGCACTTTGGGCGATACAGATCACGCCAGAAACGCCATCCACTTCACTGAAAGAACAAGCTACATTCTACTACAAAAAAATAAAAGCGAGTCCCAAATTCTTGAATCGCATTCATAATTAATGCGATACTATAGGAGGAACTTCCTTATGGACCTTACCGACTTGCATCGTTCTCTGCATCCAGCTTCCTCCTTGTTCTTCTTACCCTCACCTTCGAAGCCAATGGCGACGAAGTCAGGCAGATGGCCATGCTTGATCACTTTCCCACCTCGATATTTCCAGTAATTGGCGACTTCAAGAAAGTTAACGCAAACGATCCGAATACGCAAAGTGAATTCCTCGAGAGAGGCTTCGAGGTTATAGACAAGCAACTACGCCAGGATGATGGTGGACTTTTCCCCAATCAGAAAGAAGCTGCAGATTTAATACGCGACGTGTCCACGGGGAAGAGTTCCAACCCTGTAGGAAAACTTCGATGGGAGAGGATGAAAGGAACTCTTCTCCAGATGCTTGAATTTATAAGTTCACTTGCTGGCTCCGAGACCTCAAACCAAACTGTCGAAGAGGCAACAGCATCACTTGTCAACTGGATGAAGGTGATAAAGGCACCTGTCAGCGTTTATGTTGCGTCAAATGGGATGGTCGATTGCATTCCGGAATACGCACGATCACAATGGAAAGAGTTAGGAGTGAGGGAAACTTACCCTAATGCCGAAGTTATACACGTGAAAGGCGGACATTTTGGTATCTTGGCGAACGATCGACTGATTAATTCCCTACAAAAAGGCTACCTTTAAATATTCCTGCGAGGCTGCCTGGCAGACCTCACTGACTAATCTATGTTCTCTCATATTTAGATCATTTATGTACACTACCAAACTACACAAGAAACTATAGGACCGATAAGAAAACAGAGGAAATATGAAGCATGGTCAATCAATCTTAGTACGTTTTTGGTGATTCCCCCGCGCCACGACGGGAGTACCAAATGGCAACGACACCTAATATAAGACTTGGAATACCAATGCCCAGCCCACAACCCAAAGCGATGCGATCTGCACGGCTCAACCCAGGTCCATCATCACTAATAACATGAATTGGTGGTGCGCCGGACACTGATGGGAAAGAGCCTGTACCCGTAAGTGTGGGATGTCCTTGGGCGCTCCCGCTGGCGCTAGTTCCAGTACCAGCATTAGAGCTAGTACTATGGAGACCGAGAGTTAATCTATTTTCTTCTGACATGAAAGGAAAATCACACCTTAATGCTACTAAAGTAACATCATCAATAGCGAAATTTCCTGTGCTAGGAAACCCAGCAAACAACACATTATCATCATTACCCCGTCCAAAAGCCTGTTGTTTAAACTGTGTCCAATCTGAAGGGGTTGGATTAGTCCATGATCCTTCAACCCATGATCCTGAAGAATTTTGTACGGCTCCGAAGGAAAATATAAAATTCGGGCTGGAGATGGTAGCGAAGTCTCCGAAACCTTTGGCGTAGAAGGTGGCTTCGTAGAGGGTATCGGGGGACATGGTCAGTGATTGATAGAACTGGCAAGTAAACTTTGAGATGGTGCAGTTAACGCCAAGAGCGTTGCCCGATCTTCCTGCGATTAAAGGTAGGGAAGGGTAGCTTGTATCAGCTTTTGACAAAACCGCCCAAAAATCAGACCTAATTTTCCATCAGATATAGAGGACACTTACTCGACCTAACCTCCCAATGGTCCGTAGATGACTCGAAATCGCCATTTATAAGAAGATTCTGGGCGAAACCGAACTGGAAATGGAACAGAAAAATCGACAATGCCCAGAAATGAGGTCGCATCGTGGCAGGACGGTGGGTGAAAGGGAAGAACAACAAGTTCCGTTCAAGTTATACATATTTGGGCAACAAGGGCGTGTAAAATGGTAAGGTCCAGGGACGGCGCCTAATTGGACATGTCGCGGAAATCATGGAAAAAGGAAGCAACATACGAAATGAATGGACCATGCGCATCGTGAGGTTTAATTTTCTTTGCCTCCCCCCTCCCACTACTCATCTGCATTATTGACATAAGGGACAGTCCTTAGGAGTCATCCTCACGATTGGAAAGTCCAAGGGTGGACCATACATGCCTCTCAGTCCAGACTAACGGTCGGTAGTATTCCCTCCCGCCCAGTTGCCGCTCAGGAACCTTCCTCGTGAGAGACTTTAGCTACAAATATTCAAGCGCGCGTTGATACAGAAGAGATCTGCCTCGCGCCGACAGAAGGCACTCCACTTGGACAGATGGTATGAGCCTTCTAAGTGCGGAAGACTTTAGGGTCCGAATCATCTCATATGACTGAATTTTTTGAATCGGAGACTCCAGGACGGACTGCACGCAGATAGTCAGACATAACCGACCGTGTAAATAGGCGAAGATCGCCTACATCTTTAAGTTACTGCACAGGTTGATGAAGTTAGTGGTCCCCAAATAAATATGAAAATGCAGGAGAGTTCGACCTACGACCTGACATCGCTTCTCTGATTGAGTTTTGGTAAAGAAAACCAAGAAGTCGGCCAGATGTTATTACAAAATTATTCAAGGAGGTGGTGGGGAGGACGAGGTACTCGAGAGGCATGGCCGGTAAGGCACGCGAAGTTCTCGTTCTTAGGACTGCAAGCGTTTAATGAGTGCCAGGATGCTTGATGATCAGCGAAAGGTCAGTGATAGAAATAGTCTCGGCGGCATTTCCTATTCTTTCGGGGACTGCCGGTAAGCGCCCGTTCCACACCAACAACACGTTTTCTGTCAGACCAGTGATCATGACCAGTGGCTCGTCGCACGCCGAACCCGACCGAGGATCAATAACCATAGTGTTGGTGGGCACGCCTATAGGTCCCGATACGAAGTGCTGAACATGGACAATGGTAGGGTCACGGTTGACGTGGCGGTGCACCTCATGCCCGAACAGCTAATTATAATACTTGTTTTTTTCTTTTTGGTTCCTTTTTGTTTCGGGCTGTGTGGAGAGTCTTCCGGGGGTACGGTTTTACTATAAAGAAGAGGCCCGCCGCGTCGGGGGTCGACTTTTCATCTAAAACGTTTCCCAACCACCTTGTTCGATAACCAAGATGAACACTCCCACGTATGCGACACGGTCCTCCCATAATTTGAACGACTCAGGCGGGTGGCTGCCGCGTCTCAAATCTCCGTCTCTCATAGACGACCGTATATTTCAATGGCCGACGGTACCAGACTACGCCACATCTGCAGAAGAGCGCTCTGCATTATTTTCATCTTTTCCTTCGTCCTCGACATCCCCTGTCCAACCTGTGGCGTTACCACCAACTGACCTAATAGCGTTTTCGACGTTGCCAAGTCTTCTCACCACACTGCTGAATGTCGCCAAATGGTCTCGAGACTGTCAATTATCGAATGACCATCTACGGGTGGCGACTACCTGGATCTCTAATCGTTTCCAAACGGTCTCCGATATCCCTGAAGAGGAATTCAATAGGTACACTGATAAATGGCGTGTAATCGCGGGCGATATCCGAGATATGGGTGAAGTACCCGACCCAATCAAGGTTGTAATTCATAAAGCAATACCTCGACCTTGCAACAGTTTCTTTTTCTTTAAAAGGGCTGCGATCGGAAAACTTCATACGGGACTTGCGTCGCAGCTATGGAAAGCTCTCCCTAAGAGTAGCATTCAAGTCTGGAAAATGGCCGCAAATAAACTGGACGGGCTTCACAAGGAGATCTTCCCCGAGTACAAATTTAGGCCGACTCACGATGTAGCTAAGAGGAAAACAAAGGGTAGGGTCCGAGCCCAGGCTGAAATTCAGAAGTCGGACACCATTGCTAGTGGTGAAATGAAGAAACGAGCTTCCAAGTCGTATACCATACCATCGAAACAATATCCTGAACTTTCACAAATTTCTAATGAACCTTCTAATGAACCTATGAATTGGCCTGGATACGCCAATGTATATTGTGGCGACAGTTTCGGACTCCCTAGCGGATCCGAGTCGGTGGCGTGTAACTTCCCCCAAGAATTCCAACCAGCGTCTTTCGACCTGCTTTCGAGTTTTCCTCCACCAGGCCCTAGCCATTTATTTAACACTG